>CAXKVX010000285.1:0-138062 GCA_964058865.1 Eleocharis quinqueflora | reverse complement strand
AAACACTGGAAAACTATGTCCAGAACTCCAGATTCTGATCACATGCAGCCAGGACCGTGTGATTGTTACAAACCACTATCAGGAATCGAGATGCTAATGAATTAAAGAGAAAAAAAAAATATCTACTTCTCTCCTTCTATTCAAAATGACACAGGTCTCCTAATCTGTGTGTGGGAATTCTGGTCTAAGAAGAATTAAAAAGAGCAAAACAGCCATAGACAACGTATCCAAGGTACCTTTTTGTGTCTGTTTTCTCCTCAGAGCTTATGACTTCTTTCCTACAGAAAAACGAAGAAAACACTTTCAAGATGTGCTAAATCTCTCATTAAACCTTTTTGCATGAAAGAATAAGAGAGAGAGAGAGAGAGAGCTTTCAAAAAGAGAGAGAGAGATCTGACAAATGGAAACCTGATGTAAGATTGTGGTCGCGATTGGATGGAAGCAAGTACCGATCTAGTGGCCCTTTCACCGTACCTTGCAGATCTGATACTGGAGCCTTTGACTGAGGTTTTCGAATTGGCTGGATATATGAAAGTTGAGCTTTGTACAGCAGCTAAACTTCTCATGGGGTTTAGGAGATGTTGCATTGAAGAGAATTCTGGAAATAAGGGGCTGAGAGTGGGGAACTGACGGCGGGAGCGGGACCAATGTGGGAATTTGGAGTGGAAAGGTGAGATGCTAAATTGTTAATCGGTTAATTCTCCTATTCCACGGGGGTTGCGCGATTTGAGTGTTATATTTTTTATGTAATCTGGTAATTTACAATTGTATATCAAGATGCTTTTGTCAGTTTTATTTAACGGTTGTGATATATTATAATACATGTTACCGCAGTTTATTTCGTTCGTCCGTTTTAGATCCGCTGGATGAGATGAGATAATAACATAACTCTGATCTCTTGGAATAACTACAGATAAACAGGAATAGATTATTCTAATTAACTTATTCGATGATTATAATTTTAATATCTCTTGGAATAAAATAAATAAACAATAATAGATTATTCTAAAGACAAAGCCAATCATCTTTCTCCTTTTACTTCTTCATTTGTGAGCCCCGCTTCTGATTCTCAACCACCATATCATCTTCTCATGACACAGTCCTCCTCCCTGAAAAAAAACCTCTTCCTCCGCGATCTCACCTACTCCCCTCCTGCTGCGATCATTGGAATATTTTTGTCTTTAAAATAAAGAAATGCTAAATAAAAGAACAAGTGTTGTTTTTAAATGACAAATAAGAGATAACTTGATTTTGAATGACAAATTCACGATTTTCCAAACATTAATGTCATGTGAAATGCAACACCACAAAAGAAAAAGGAACGAAATAAATTACTCCTAGCTCTTCGTATGATAAGATCACACATGAGCGAATGCAAGTGAGAGTCAAGAGGCAGTCGTCTCCTTGATTTTTTTGTAAAATATATCTTGCATATTTATATATTTCGTCATTTTTAAAAAAATATATACTTATAATTTGAAAACATGCCTCAATTTGCCCTCCTTAAAAATTATAGATCTTGCCCACTTTATGAGAAAGATCCAAAATCGCCCTGAAGTTATACTACAAATTCAACATTCTTCTGCTCTATACCATAGTACCATACCTCTAGTCTATATTATTATCCCCCAACTCTTATGAACGTGCTTCATTTTGTCCCTCTCTCAAATAAATTATAAATCTTGCCCACTTCCTAAGAAAAATCCTAAATCCGCCGTGAAGTTATACTACAAATTCAACATTCTTCTGCTCTATACCCCCCCCCCCCCCACCACACACACACACTTATGAATACAAATTGGGGACATCAAAGTGGGATAGTAACTCTGACGCGGTGACGCCTCATTAAGGTTGCATAAATAATGATCCGCACGGATAACATATGACTTGCTCTTTATGACAACAACTCAGTACCTCACTCTTCCCACACCACCAAAAAAACCCCAATTTTTTTTTCTCCCAGACAAGAACCTATAACTACCAGCCCACCTTCCAAATTAAACATGCAAAGCCACCCTTTAACCACCAACTCTCTTCTCTTGATACTCCTAGTCTATTTCTCTCCTATACGAGCACAAGAGCCCGTGCAGGCACCAGCACCATCTCTCGACTGTACCACTGCACTTCTCAATTTGACATCATGCTTGACATACGTCACAACTGGAAGCAATCTGACAAGACCTGAAAAGGGATGTTGTTCGGCTCTTGCAAAGGTTTTGGCAAATGAGGTCGGCTGTTTGTGTCAGCTCATAAGCGGCAACAACAATTTCGGACTACAGATTGATACTGTGAGAGTGCTTGAATTGCCTACCATTTGCCGAGTCAATGCACCACCAACTAACCTTTGTTCAAGTATTTTTTTCAAGATCTTTTGTTATTTCAAATTTTAACTAGGTACCAGATGTGTAATTGACTATTTTTAATGTTTTTCAGAAGCAGGTGCTCCAATTGGAACTCTTTCTCCACCGAGTCAAGGACCTGATGAACCAAGTAAGAATCAGACTTTGATTGGCTTGAATTTAATGAGAACTAATTTATGTTACAAAAATATTCTCTTTTCTTTTCTTTTACTCCTGTAGAAGTAGACATGTGGATTCTCTTGTTAAAATTAGCAATTGCAGCATATTAAAGTTTGATTTGGACTTAATTTGTGCCCAAAACATGCAGTTATGTAGCCTACTCCAAATATATAAGTAAGAGCATTAGTCAGTATAACGAACTATACCATTTTTAATTTACCTTTGCAACAGGCGTACCGGCAACAACAGCTCCAGCGAACAGCATTGACAGACACTCGAGCTATGGCATCAGCACCTTGCTGCAACTCTCATTTATTGCCTTGTGCCATATATTATACTAGGCTCACACTAGAACTGAAATTCCTCCTCACTGTTGTAACAAATACTCTTTATACTCCTTCCCTTTTTTTATGTTTCATTTTCCTCTCTTTTTAATAGTTCTTCTGACTGTGAGATGCGTTGATGCCTGATCTGCACAGCTGAGAAAGAAAATAGATTAAATAATTGGTTTCAAGTGCTGTTTCCAAATCTGATGTGTATGGAAATTCAAACAGCATGCACATGATTGGTTGTTACTGCTTCTTACTCTTGAGCAGCAGGTGCTGGATTGATGTCTCAGCTGAAGGCATTAAGTTATTACATGTTAATAGATGTAAATGAAAAAAAAGTAGGTGTGCTATCAACTATCATTTCTCATTGCATTGAGCAGCAGGTGCTGGATTGATGTCTCAGCTGAAGGCATTAAGTTATTACATGTTAATAGATGTAAATGAAAAAAAGTAGGTGTGCTATCAACTATCATTTCTCATTGCATGGAGTAAATTAACATGCGTAGAAACTAGAGGCAACAAAAAGAAAAAGCCAGATCAAAAAATCCATTCTTTAACGTGAGAAGACCATCTGATTGGCATCAGACAGTACAGTTCATCCAGGTTGAGATGAGCTGAACATGTGTATTAGATCTTTGTCTTCTACACATTTTTTGTTAATGATATGAAAACAGAAAAAATAATAATCTCTTATATTATTTAGGTCAGAGGATCACATCAAAAGAACAACCACTATAGATATTGAGTGTATGTACTATATTTTGCTAAAAAGAGCAGTCTACTTTCCACTCTGGATTAGTCACCATGCACTCAAACCACATCTTTTCTTTTTGCAATTACGCCATTAACAAGTTTCATAAACACGTCACCAGCTGGTATCAGGAGACTTCTTTGCATTTCATCATACCAATACAGAGCACTCTTAAATTGGCCCTTTTCACAATATCCATTAATTAACATGTCATACAAAGACCCACTAGGAGTTGCACCCCTTTTTCTAATTTTTTTTAGAAATTTCTCAGCTTCATTTAATACCCCGCATGCACAAAGATTTGTAATCAAAGAATCCAGCACCTCTGTACCAATGTTGAAGCCTCTGTACGCCATCTCATAGTAGGTTTTAAGAACCCCGTTCACATCTCCAATCAAGCCATAACCATTAATTAGCCTCAAGTATATATTCTCATCAGGGACGAACCCTTTATCTATCGCAACAGTAAGCAAATCATTAGCTTTATGTACATCTCCTTTTGACCCAATTGCACATAATAACACATTGCATGTAACATTGTCGGGCAAGAACCCTTCATTTATCATTCTTTCACAATAGTGTAGTGCCTCAATCTCTCTACCTTTTTTCAAACAACACCCAGCAATAAGGTAATTATAAGTCTCATCATATGGCCTCAAACCCACAGATATCATCTCATGAAATAGTTGGGTGGATTTCTCCAAGTTACCTTCCTTACCATTAGCACCAATAAAGCATGTATATACAAAGGCATTTGCGCTAGTTCCTCTTTTAACCATATCTTCATGCTGTTTGTATGCTAAATTCAAGTTCCCATTGTTGCAATAAGCAAAAATGACGAGTGAGTAATAGATGTTGTCAAAAACCATATCCTTTTGCAACATCCTCTTGAGTAACAGCATGCCTTGATCAAATCTCCCATCTCTGAGAATTCTGAGCACCAATGCCACATTAACATATGTACCTGGTGGGCCCCCTTTCTTCCCACAAATCTTATCAACCACACGTATAACCTTGTTCAGAGAGCCTTCCTTGCATAACAAATCAACCATCACCTCATAAGTTGTCTTATTAGGATACACTCTTCTCTCAAGCATATACTCAAACACCTGCCATGCAAGCTCAAACTCACTGAGCCTTTGAGCCTTGCGCAACAGCACATTGAAACTGATCAAACTAGGAGTGAAACCACGTTCCATGATATACTTGCAAGCAACAAAAGCAGGTGCAACAATTGATTGTTTCACATGAGTCTGCACGAGGAGATCAAACACCCTCGAACCAGGAAGAACTGATGCATAGGTGTCCCACATAGTTTCGACCAGGGAGAAGTCCCTCCTGACAGCCGATTCAAGCAATGCATGTGCATCTCTGAGAAACCCAGCACGTACCAGTATGTGCACCATCAAACAGTACAACCTCGGACCGGGCTGACACGGCGATGGGTTCGAGTTGGAAGCACACCAGTGGAAGAAGGAGAGCGCCTTTCTGGCGTGAATGGGTTCTCTTAAGTGGAGAAGCACCGACTCGATAATGGGTTGAGTAATAGAAGCGGATCCGAAATTGCTGGTAAGAGCGGTCCAGTTACAGCTGGAGTAGTGATTCAATTTTAAGAAATTGGAAATGAGGTTGGAGGAGAGAGGCGTCGTGTCCTGTTGAATTGAGGAACTGGATGTAGAGATGGTTCTCTTCGTAAGAAGATAAACTGATCTCGCGATAAATCTGCGCGTGTTCATTGAGAAACCCTTCGCGCTCAAAGAGGGTGAAGCAGTGAAGGGAAACTGCAAGCCAAAGCAAAACAGGCAGAATAGCGCGACGCTTAGGCTGTGCTCCAGTTCAAGAAAAACGAGAGAGGCGAGAGCAACAAATGAAAAGGAAAGGAAATGAAATAGTAGGGGAGAATGAAATGGTATGGTAAATAAATTTTTAATTTTTAATTTTTTTTCGCTACATTTCGATTTGCAAAATAAATAATTATTATTATAAAAGATTAACTCATTTTATGTTTTATCCTTCACTTCTATTTAAAAATTTCAACCAAACAAAATTAATTATCTATTTTTTTTTTCATTCCATTTCCTTTCTCTCGTTAAACTCCATCCAAATATATTGTAAGGGATGTGCTCCAGCAGCCCACTAATGAGGAGGTTAAGGGAGAGGAGGTTAAAACTTGATGTGATGTTATTTGCTATAGTAGCTCTGCTGAAGAAAGGAAGAAATTTAATCTAAATTAGATTGTTTCATTAAATAAGTAGTTTTTGTTATCTTTTAAAATTGCCACGGCGTAACGAATGTTAAAATGTCACAAGATTATTACAAAACTAGAAAGATAGTGCAAGTAGCACCAAATCAACATCAAACATATAAAGGTTGTTATGCCATAAAGAATGTTAAAACCTCCAACAAAAAGAGAAATTGTCTATCTACTACTTTGCTTTGAAGGAATTCAGTATACAAAATTAATAGTTTTAGTGTCATTTCAACTTTATACAGTATACACTTTCACAAATTATACTACATGTTTCCGAATGTTTGGATTTTGAAATTGATTTACCAGCATATCATAACAAGTTCTCATCTATCTCTGTTGACAGAGAAGACAAATTTCATACTGAAAACTTGAATCTCATGTGGGTAAACCAGTCAATCATTTATCCTTATGTAATCAACCCTAAATGTGTGACACATGACAAATCCACCAACCACCTAATACTCCAATCAAATGAAGTTTCCTATCTGGCAACTCCACCTTCGCATAACAAACCAACTTGTAGTCTTCCACTTCTACTTTCTTTGTATAAAACAACTGCAGTAACAACACTTATATGTCAGCAAAGATTTACATTGGCACTGTAATATCAGAAGAGACAGTACCACAACACTTAAGAACTCTAGGTCAACAAAATATTTAAAAAAGATGAACCTTTGTTTTGCGTAAGCTTGGATCCCTGAGCATATCTCTCCGATGCAACTAAGATACATTTTAAATTTTCACATGTTAGTGTCCAAAGCAGTAAATAAAAAATAAAAAAACAAAAGGTGTTCAAGCTTAAGTTCTCATTTCAACAATTATGACAAGACCATGACATAAATTAACCACAAAAGATAGTAAAATGAAAAAAAAAATGTTGGAAAAACATTAAGTGCAAAACAAACTTGTTCCACAATGAGGTAGATTGAGAAGGGGCTGGGGCGGGTGCAAAAGAGAAACAAGACGGCATTTATGGCAGTTATGAGGGGATGTCGCCACCCTAGGAACAGCATCACTAGCATCACCAATGGCAACTGGTATTTCCTTGCAAGGGCCCATGCTGTGTTAAAATCCTCAGTTACATCTTCTCCTGATGATTCTACCGTATAGTCTACAACACGTACAAATATGGTTTACCGCTTAATTACATGTTCATATATTCTGGTATCACATGCATCCCAGATGTATGTAAACTGATTGCTGAGATTGTGGCAATGTGCCATGACTAACCATGCATAGCATAAGCTACGTTTGGAGGATGGTATATCATTGCAGCTGTCATGCTAATTCCAGCAAAACATCCTGTCAAAACCCTTTTCCGTAGACCTACAACAATTAGTAAATAACAATCGGATTTTAGATGACTAATTATGATGTTAGCAAAAAGAGAGAGAGAGAGAGGCTTGGCAGCTTCTGTCAAGAGTTTCAAAAAAAAAAGAGAGAAAAAGATTAAATTTGCAAAACTGAAAGTAGCATAAAAGTTTGTTTACCTGGTGAAGTGAAGCCTTGTAACAGTAACTTCGGAAAATTAATATTTGGTTTGAACCGTGAAGCGTGACTATATGAAAATAGCTCACTGTATCTTGGCCCAATTTTAGACAAACCCAAATATCCTAGAGTAATCAACAAAGAAAAATAAAATTAACTAACCTAAGTAATGAAAGGAATAATGAATCAACTAAAAAACCATAATGTTTATGCTAAAAAAGTTCAGAATAGCAGATAATATAGAGGAAGCACATTTGATAAACATTGCTGCATCTGGTTTATTTCCAGAAATTTCAGTTTAGCATTGTAGAAATGTCAGAACTCCTCAACCATAAACCTACCATTAGCAAGATCTAAATTGGAAAAATTACAATCGGCATAATTTAATCACAAATCGACTAAACCAATTGAGCTCTGAAGGAGTCAATTATTCCATTTACAAGGAACTTATAGCACAGGAAAACAAAAAACAAAAAAAATCAACCAAATCCTTTTCCAGGTTAACCTGCTCCAATCTTCTTCAAATTAAATAAACGGTGTAACCGCACTATTGTACTTATGGGATTTGAGCAGAGTAACATACGCATTGCAATCTCATCTTTACTGAGTTAACTAAAATTAAATGGTTCGAGATACTGTACGAAGATCAAGGGTGTTACATAAGAACCACCTATAAGCTAATGAAATGCGTAGATTGATGAGAAAGCAACATAGAGAGCATTAGAGAGAGAGAGAATACCAGAACTGGAGCTATTGAAGAGCCGAGAGAAGAAGGGAATGGAACAAGAGAAAGAAGCTGCTCTCCTCACGCTCGACGCCATGCCTCTCTGTCTCTCTCCCCTCTTTCTCTTTCTCTTTCACTCTAGCAACCTTTCAACAGGGAAAATGATGGGCCTTATAGCCTTGTAGCTTCTCTGTTGAATTAACAATGTAAATGTTTAGCCCATGTAAGAAAAGCCCAAAATAAAATGAAAGTTTTGATAGGGATTACAATAAATTTGTCATAGTTGTTTAGTAGGAATGGTATCACAAACGGATCAACATTTCTCTTAAATTCAAAATTGAACTAAACGCTAATACAAAGTAATCAATATCTAATAAAATTGAACCTAAACATATAACATGAAAGCTAAGGTAAAACTAAATTAGTCTCTAACCAATATAAAATATAACTATAATCAACATTAAAGTGGAAATACAAATAATCTAAACCCTGAGATAGTTTGATTGGAACACGATAAACTAAAAGTGCAAATCAACTGAACAATTAGACATATATGTAATATGAATCTTAAGGTACAAATTGAATCTAAGTCCTAATGCCACAGCAATGTGAGCTCTGAAAATTTTAATTTGAACATAGTAATATGAAATGTAAGGCAAACTGAATCATAATTTAGAAAGCAATTTAGTTGGGATCAACCGAGATTGACGTTGAATGAAGCGGTAAAAAGAAACATAAAGGATGAAATGTCTTCAGAGAGTTGGCGTCAGATAGTAATGCATGAAAGTTAGCGATCTACATATCAGAACCATAACATAGACTATAATTTAGAAGTATTAGTATATTTGTACAACTTAAGTACATAATTAGAGACGTAGAACGCTAATATAAACTTATGATTTAAGGGTGCGTTTGGATCATGTCATGGTTAGTGCAAAAATAGTGCTATCTAAATTAGTGGTTAAAATATGCTATCTAGGTTAGTGCAAAAAAAATGCTAATTTTGTGCTATCTAGGTTAGTAAAAATGTTGTTTGGATTGCACATTTAGAGTAGTGATGATGAAAATTAGTAAAATAATAAATTATTTTAGTTTTCTAACGAATAATAATAAAAAAATATTGATATCAATTTATAATATAATAATAATACAATAATAATAAAATGATAATAATATAATAATAACACAAATGACAATAATACAAAATAAAAAAGTAAAAAATATAATAAAATAATAATAATGATAATAAAAAATAATTATAAAATAATGACAATAATAATAATAATGACAATTACAATGATACTATAAAATAATAATAATAACAATTATAATAATAATAATATAATAATTATAATTACAATGTAATAATGAATAAATAATTGTAATGACAATAATGATAATAATAATAATAATAACAAATAATATAATAATTATAATGATAAATAATAATATAATAATAAATTATAATTATAATAACAATAATAATAATAATAATAAATACAATAATAAATAATATAATGATAATGATAATGATAAATAATAATAATAATAAATGATAATATAATAATTATAATGATGGTGATAATAATTATTATTATAATGATATTGGAATAATTAGAAATAAATAAATAATTCAACGATGGTAATGATAATATATAATATAATAATACTGATAGTAATAATAATAATAAATTATTTTTGCTATCCTTACAACCACTAACCTTGCTAACCCAACCAATTGACGGGTTAGTGGATTAGCAACTATTTGGTACTAACCCAAAATGGCTAAAAGATGTTTGGATCGTTTTGAAATCCATAATAGCAGCTATTCTCGGATTTGTGCTAACCCAAGGTGATCCAAACGCACCCTATAGAATAGTTTATTATTATTATTATTATTATTATTATTACTACTACTTCTATTTTTACAACTAATTCATTATTAATATATTATTATTATTTATATTGATTATCATTATTCCGATTGGGTTTCATTTCTAATTTATTCTAACTTCGTTTAAGACTAAAGATTTTGTTGTTGTTGCAGCAATATAAACAAAACCCCAAAGCGATTTAACATGAACATAATAATATGATGAACCCAATATATAGGAAAATTAAAATAAATTTTAAGACAATTCGAGTTGGATCAAACAATATAACATGAACTGTAAACACCATAGCAATGTAACACAAGAAGTTAATTTAATGAAACACTTGTGTATACCTACGTGCATGTTAGAGTTCACTATACATGTCTTAATTAATGTTTAGTTCACTATACAACAACTTATCCGAATCACCATTGAAAGTTCGACGGAAGCTATCACATGATAATTATTACAGCAGCATGGATAGAAAATACGACACCTGCATCGATATCTTGATGCAATTAACCTATATGCATGGGTCATCTATGCAGAGAAACTCATGCAATAACACTTGATGCTAATAACACATTGTTGCATGGATCCTATGCAAAGTTTTGGTAGTATAGGTGTGCAAACACATTTGCATGAGCTTACAATTTGAGGAGTCCGAATCTGGTGCTCGTAAAAATCGTGCTTGTTTCTCTACTTGTCTCGATCCGACCTCCTGACCGTCACGGACGGTTGTGATTTGATTCAGAAGACAGATGCTTTGGCCGTTAGATGAGTTTTGAACGATCCAGATCGAAACAAGCAGGAATTTACGAGCAGCAGATCTCGTTCCCAATTTGAGCGGCCTATGCAAATTTGGTATAAAATTTTGATAGAATGTGATACGTGTCAACAAATAATTGCACATTCACATGTGACATGGCAAATTTTTATTGGAAGTTTTAAAAACTGATTTATTCATTTCTTAATTAAATTTTTCGCTTAAGCCCTTCACAATTTTATAATTTCATCTAAATATTTCTAATGCTAATTTTTCATTAGCAATAATAGTTCTTGATTAAACAATAATCGGTACCACAACTTATCATTAGCACGATGTTTGGTAAGACAAAATATTACAAAGACATCCATAATACCATCAACAAAAAGTATTATCAAATATCCATAAAGCACATTCACCATATCACCTCTATTAGATTTTATCATTAACAAAAACATAATACTATTTCCAAAATATCCAAACATATTATTTTCTAATATTTCCAAAACAAGACACACTGATCAAACTTGGCCCAATGTCACAGTCAGCACAAATCTGCTTCTTCTTCATCAGCTGGTGCATTAACATTGCCTCCTTGTCCACTTTCAACTGATCCATGTCTTCCAACTAATTCCTCTGATGACACCCTACAATCAATTTTAAGTTTATTATAAACCATAGCTCCTTTACGTGCCTCTTTATTTCTTTGTTGCAATCTTGTTTGATGGTACCAGTGTGTGTCAATTACTCTCAACCGAGATAACAAGATGATAGCATTAACAGGACTGAACCAATCAAAAACTACAAAATAAAATAAAACCCTGTGTAACAAAAGGGTGAAACTAATATTGCATTTTTTAATAAGACCCTAAATCATCATTAAATTTCAGAACTTAATACATGAAACTGTGTACCAGTGTGTACCAGTGTGTAAAGACATAAGCCTACACCCATTATCCCACTGTGTACCAGTGAATACATAAGTTCAAAAAGACCCATAATCACCATAAATATATCATCCATTAACACCATGAATCACCAATATTTTTTGTAGAAATTTATACCAACAAAATGTTAAGTGTACTAGTAGAGAGAAACTGTAAATTTAACAGTGCTCTAAACTGTAAGTAAGTCAAAAATCAGAAACCAAAAACTGTAAATTTAAGTGTACTAGTAGAGAGAAATTTACTGGTAGAATCGAGATTCGAGATTTCCAGTAGTAATTTCCCTCAAGAGAATCGAGATTCGAGAAGTGGTAGAACTTAGAGGTCACAAGGTGGCATCAGCGTGGTGCAAAGCGACGTCGGTCTGGCGGAGCAGACAGAGAGATCGCATCATGTTGGTCTCAGCGAGGAGCAAGGCGACGTCGGTCGGGCGGAGCAGACAGAGAGATCGCGTCGTGCTGGTCTCAAGCTCTCAGCGTGGTGCAAGGCGACTCCTAGTGCTGGCATTCAAGTCGCTTACCAGCAAGGGTCCTGCTGCTTTCTTTATTCTGGTGCTACGAATCACCTCACTGCCGACCTCTCGATGCACTCTATCTACACGGGTAATGAGAAAGTAAAGTAAATGAGGAAAAAGAAAACAGACCTCTCACTGTGTCTCCTTGTCGATCGAAGAGAAGAGAGAAGGAGGATTATGCGGCGATTTCTAGGTTTTGCAAGAAGGCGACACCAACTGGGTTTTAGGCAAACCTTAATTGATTTAGGTGGTCAAAAATTGGGATAAAAATACAGGCAGGTTCTCAGGCACAAAAATTTGGCGGACCTAAAATACTGCATGGGTAAATATTTGAAGTTTGCATAGATATTAATGTTAACTGCGTGTATAAATATTGCATGGGCCGAAATTTAGTTAGCTCATGCTAACGAGTTTGCGTACCCATTCAGATTTCATTTTTTGCATGAGTCATGTCTAAGCATGCATTTCAATTTGTTTTATCCATTCTAAAGTAGCATTTTCTAGTAGTGAATTCATATTATTAAGTTATTAACTAGTCAACTTGTTGATAATAAGAATGATAACAATAGAAGATAATATATATATGGATAACATCTCACTAAAAGTAAATCAATCCAATGTGCAAGAAGAAGCAATCATTGCACGAATTAAGTAGATTCAGTAACTTGATATATATCTTGGGGAATACTAATCTTACTTGTTAAGTGCGTCGTGCTCATTTGGTATATTATATCTGAAATGTATAAAGTAATTACATATAGAGAGCTGATACGTAGATATCATATTTGATACCGACTATTAATATCGATTTTATTATGCATTTTTAGCTGAATTATACTGTACATTATTTGAGTTATTATGTATGTTATTTTTTGTAATGAAATAATTATACATATTATCGATTTTATTATGCACCTTTAATTGAGTTATCGTGCACATTATTTGAGTTATCATGCATGTTATTTTTTATAATGAAATAGTTATACATGTTAATTTCTGTACTGAAATAGTTATTATGGTATAACATGCATAATAACTCAAAAAATGTGCATGATAACAAATAAAGATGCATAATAAAATCGGTATCAATAGTTGGTATCAAATGTGGTATCTACGAAACATTATCCTTACATATAAGTATGACAGTATCCCATTGAGCATGTGATTAGTTCAGACTTCAGAATGAAGTAAAAGAGAACACTGAACTAATCCAACATGGGTTAACACGAGATGCTAATTAATCAGTGTGCTTCAATTTTTAATTTGTCCTTGGTCAGATTTTTTTAGTGTAAGTCTTGCTTGAACAAAATTAAACCCCTAACATGAGACAAGGCTTTTTTATTTGAGCACCCCAAAATGGCATAATGCAATGGATCAGGGGAGCAACATTGCTGCCAAATCTCCAAAAGATTTTTGTTGACAGTGCAATTAATCCCATGTATTGTATCTTGATCCATCTAATTTCCTCATTTGTTTAACCATTTACACATGCTTGTCTTTGTTTTGAAGCAGAGGCATCTCTGTTTCCTTCAAGCATGATACCATGTGCTATTAAATTTTTTATAGTTGATTCAACAAAAGGGAGCTTTTGGGCATTGGGCTTAGGAAGTGGTCTACCATTTTAGTGACATAAAAGTGAAGATAATGTTATCATTATTTGTTGAAAATATAAAATGGAGCTAATGATATTTCTGTTAACATTTCTAGATCTTTTTAATTTGTTAAACATTAAATGTAAGGATTAAAAAATTTAGATAATAGATGAATATTTGATGGTGATAAATTTTGAACTTGCAACGTCTTATTAGCAGGAGGATAATGTCTAATCGGACATAAGTTAAGTTTTTAGTGAAAAATACAACTCTGCGATATATATATATATATTGCAAAAATACCATCTAATTAACAAAAAAAATATGAATGTGTTCTAAATTATTTAGATACGCCGTGTATTAAATTTGATTAAATTTGTAATTCGATTGCTTATTCGTCGTGAAGTCGTTAATTATTCTCCATTAAACATTTCAAATTGATGAAATGCTAAACGTTGTTAGAATTTATCCATATTTGTCTATTTGATGTATATCAATTATCGAAGTAGTTGAAAGCATGTTAACCATTAAATTAAAAAAATATTTGCAAAAATATATAAGTTAATTAGCTAGATATATTTCAATCAGTTTTGTGTTTTTTCTGTGAAGATCCAAGTTCCACGTATTTTTCTTTTTTAGAAGGAAAAAGGTTAAGTTCCAAGGAATTTCCAATAATTAGCTGCAATTCTTGTTTTAATCAATTATATTAGACGCATTACTTGTTTCAAAACTCGATATTTAACTAATATTTAATTTGCAATCAAGAAATTTGTAAAACATGTATCCAATGTATATTTACTAAAAAAAGTATCAAATGTATAAAATCAATAATTCAAACTATTAACTTGAGTTCGGTTAGAAACAAATTAGTATTCCAATAAGGCAAATTCTTCTATGAATTGGGATTAATTTAGACCGTTAATTTTTATATTTAACAAGGGCTAAGATAAATTAATGTCAATGAGTTCAAATAGATTAACTTTTACAGAAAACTTGACGGTTTTGATTTCATTAATTAATTTAAAATAACCTCTTGTAAGTTTTTTTTTTTTTTGAAGAAAAGATGAGGGTCAAGCTCCCAAATTTTATAATAATGACCACAGGCAGTGATCCGTGTCTACAGATTATTTATGTACAGAGTAAGCGGAAAAAAAAAACTGATGCTCTTCTAGTTAGCTAGCTAGTGCAACTAGCTCATGTAAAACCATGCCTTCATTTCTGATAAGATCTCTCGTACTGTTTGTACTGGCTCTTGAGATTTATCTGAGAAGGTCCTCCTGCACCTCTCCCTCCACAATACAAACATTATTGTTATTTCCAACCTACGGTCTTCCATGCATTCCGTCGACGATGTCAACAATTGCCTTGATTCTGCAGTGGCGTATTTGCAACTGATATGCCGTGCAACTGTGTCGACTATGTATTCTCGAAGGTGTTTTGCATATTTGCACTGATGGAATAAGTGGTCTACGGTCTCCATGTCTTCGTTACACATTTGACACATGTTCACCAATGACCATCCTCGTTTGTTAAGGTTATCAACCGTGGTGAGCCGATTCCTCAGCATTAACCATGCAAATATGATTACTCTCGAAGGCGCTTTGATTTGCCATATATTTGTTATGTCAGTTTTTGGTGATGGGACATTTGCGAGAAAATGGTACACTGACTTTGCTGAGAAAGCGCCATTACCCCTGGTCCATATGATCTTGTCTGGAGCCTGGGTTAAACTGGTGAGTTGGAGTTGCTGCATCAATTCTGCCTTTTATTGCTGCCCTGATGCATCATCATGCGTCTGGTGTGCTGTCAACAAGCTGGCACTAATGTACTGATTTACTGAGGCATCTCTGTTCCTTGTTGCCGATCTGAATAAGGAGGGGAGAGTATATTTCAAAGGTTGGTCTTGCCACGTATCATGCCAGAATTGTATGCTTTCTCCCGTACCCAGTTTGAGTTTGGTGCAACATTGAAATATCGGTGCCAACTTAGCCAATTGTTTCCAGAAAGGGGATGCATGAGGATCACTCCATGGCCTTTGTGAGGGTAGTTGCATTCGCGTGGTTTCTTTCCATATCGTTGTCTGATCATAATGCCATTGCCAACACCACTTTATTAGGAGAGAGTCGTTTGCTAACTCGAGATTTCTTATCCCAAGGCCTCCCATTTCCTTTGGCTTAGTTGCGAGCCTCCAACTGACCATGCACAATCCTGCTTTGTTGCCTTGCAGTTCTTTAAACCTGTGCCATACAAAATTTCGTCTCAGTTGGTCTAGCTTTTTCAACACCCATTTGGGAAGTTTGAACACAGCCATGAAGTATTGAGGCAATGATGATAGTATTGCGTTTACCATCACCACTCTGCCTCCGATTGATAGAAGGGCCGCTTTCCATCCTGCCAGCTTTGTTTGCATCTTTTGTATGAGAACCTGGTAATCTCTTCTTGCCAATCTTCCATTTGACAGCGGCATGCCCAAATACTTGATTGGAAGTCTTGCCACCCTACATCCTATTACTGCTGCTAGGCTTTGTGCTAGTTGATGTCTTGTCGATGTTATTGCTAATTCCGACTTTTGTAAGTTAACTTGTAGTCCAGAGAACTTCCCAAAAATCTGCAGTATCAATTTAACTCGAAGCACTTGCTATATTGTTGGTTTCAAAAAGATTAGTGTGTCGTCCGCGTAAAGCAAGCTTGTTCTGCACCCTTCAAAACACGGGGTTAGGAAGTTGGCATTATTCAATGTTTGCAACCATACCGATAGGAAGTCCATGGCCAAGTTGAACAGGTAAGGGGACAGTGGGTCCCCTTGTCTTAGCCCTCGCTTAAGTCTATTTGCCTTTCCTGCAACAGAATTAACAATTATTCTTGATTGGCCTTGAAGGATGTTGCTTTGCACCATTTTGACCCAACCCTCTGGTAGCCCTCTAGCACGTAAACATCGTGAAAGAAATGCCCAATCCAATGTATCAAAAGCTTTGTATATGTCGGCTTTGAATATTGCTATGGTCTTGTTCTGCTTTTTTGCCGCATAAATAAGCTCTTGCCCGTATATGAAGCCATGTTGAATGTTTCTTCCTTCCAAGAACCCTGTTTGATTTGGTACCAGTAGCCGATTCAGCAACGATTTCAACCTGCCTGCCATTACCTTTGAGTATATTTTTTGAACTGCGTTTACCAGGCTTATTGGCCTAAAGTCATTTGCAGTGTTTGGACAGTCTATTTTTTGCACCAAGACTATGAAGGAATCGTTTAGTGGTGCAAGGGACTCAACTTGGCCCGACCCAGCTGCGTTGTACACATTCACAAGGTCTGGGACTATCATGTGCAAAAAGAAGCGGTAGAACTCACCCGGGAATCCATCTGGACCAGGAGATTTGCCGTGTTTCCAACTCTTGATTGCCATTTCTATTTCTTCCTCTGATATTTGACCTACCAAGGCTTCTGCTTGTGCTAACGGGATCGTGTCAACTGGGTATACTTGTGAATATGCAAACTGCACAGATTCTTCTTGTTGAGTGCCCACAAGTGCACAAAAGTGGTCAAAAAAGATTTTTGCCTTTTGTGCATGCTCTGATAGCTCATGGCCATCTACACTGACATTGGAAATCCAATTCTTCCTCCTTTGCTGTGTCGCTATAGAATGGAAGAATTTTGTGTTTTTGTCTCCCTCCATTACCCATTGCCTCTTTGCTCTTTGCTTCCATTTAATTTCTCTCGTTTCTTCAATAACTTGCAGTCTGTTAGTAACTAAATCTCGAGTCAATTTTTCCAGAGAGGTAATAGCTCTAGTTTCTTCTGCATATATATTACTTGTGTATTAAATTTCATATCATTTAAGTATCATTTGATATTCTATCAAATATCTTTAAAATATAAGTTCAATTTCTATAGTTTCCATGAAATACTAATGATACTTAATTGATAAAATAAAAAACAAATCAATAAGTCTAAGAAGTATCTTTCCATTTTCAAGAACCTTCTGAATTTATTTGAACCACAATCATTTTCTTATTTTAATAAAACGAATATGAAATCATTATTCTAATAAAAATAGAATACAATTATTTTTACTACAATGATATATCATTTATAGATATTTGAGGTGTGTATCACTCTGCAAATATATCACTTCACAACTATTTGCAAGGTATGTTATCTCAGTTCTTTCAATATTCAGACCAACTCCAAGCCGCACAAGTATCAAATCCTAAACCTACTCTGATGGATTCACTATTATCGGGAAACAAGAGGTAGTGATCGCCATCATTGGACCTTGATGATGCCGAGCAGTCCTTAGGGAAAGATATTGATATGGAGGATTAAACACTCGATGAAATCAAAGAAGAGATGAAGAAGACCGCTCCAACTACCAACCAACCGACAGAAGAAAAAAAAGAGAACGTAAAAGAATCACAAGAACAAAACAGAACTTTGTCTAATAGTCTTCGAGTAGAAATACTTCTCTTGTCGAAAAATCACAAACCCGAAGATGAGACAGACAACTCGACTTCCGACGAGGTCCCCGAGTTCTCTAATTTGACGAGTGAGCATCTCGAGCTCTCGAGCACAAACAACAAGGTTCTTGACTTCTTGAGTTCAAAAGACACTATTATCATGTTTTCTAGTTCAATAAGCGGAGTTCTTGAAGTCAAAAGGTTTTCTCGAGAACTACAAGCAAATTAAGAGTTCTAGCAAGAAATCGAAGAAGTTTTCGAGGAAGAAATTTTCAAGGATGACTCCGAGTATATTTCTGATTACACCGAGGAAATTTACAAGGAATATTCCGAGGATGACTCCGAATTTGTCTCCAAAGGCATCGAGGAAGAGAGACTTGAGTATGATCATGACTTTCTCACCAAAGATCCCGAGGAAGAAACACACAAGGCCAACACCGAAGAATTTCTTGAGTTTGAAGAATTGCCTCGAGAATCACGTGAAGACATGCAATACCTCGAGTTTGGAGAGCCTCCCCGATAAGCTGTCGAGTATCTCGAGTCCAAAAAGTTCCATCAATAATACGAAGACAAGAGACTGGTCGAACCCGATGAAGAGTACTATGGTCTAGTCGAACCCGAACCACCACTTGCACGGACTCCTGCTCCGAGTCTGCCACCACTATGTCTATTGTTGCAATCACCACCAGCACTCGAGTTCAGTTCATCTCCCTAACTACCCGAGCCACCAACCAAACCACCTCCCGAATTATCAGCAGTACCAAAGGAAAGTAGAGTCAAGCTTGAGAACAAGCTTTTGATCAACCCGGGAAGTCTGATGCAGTGTGTATAGAGGTCACAATCGACTCATATTCAAATACAAAAAATTGGCCACACTAAATCCAAGTTGATCAAGAATTTATGTCTACAACTCGAATTCTGATCCACATAATTAAGGGTTGCATTTCCAGAAAAAATTAATCATATGGATATAAATATATTCATAACAAGTGATCACTAAAGTATGATTAATATGGATATAAAGTATTACAGGAATGAATCCTTAAATGTGTAGAATTAAAGTTTTGATAATTATCAGTTTATGATGGACTAAATTATAAATTGACATGCATCATTTCTAAAAAGCTTCTTGATCTTCAAAAGACATGATTTGTTCAGACTATATCTCCTTACAAAAACTATGTCTCTCTGCATTAACTTTGTTTCTCTCAACATAACATACTCCTAGAGAAAAGAAAAAAAAAAGAGAAGAGAAGTGAGAGTATGTTGTATGTCTCTTCATCAGATGCTACATCGATATTGTCGTGTAAAGCAAAAGGAGAACCGACAACAAGAATCATGTTCTTTTGGAAGATCTTGCAACAATTACGCAGAGCAATCAAGAGACAAAGAAGAAGAACAAGAGGTAAGACTTGCGCTGCAACAAGTTCAAATGAAGATTCCGAAAAAGAACGGTTACATGTCTCAGAAATACAACAACAAGTGTTTTTTCAAGAGGAAAAATTGAACGCAATGGACAATAGAGGAGGTCGATAACTATGAGAGTTGTTCTTCAATTAAAAAAAGGCGAGCATCTCAACTTTTTAAGTGTTTTTTTAATTTATAGAAAAAGCATAAATAATTTAAAAAGAAGATAAAATATTAGTTTGAAAGTTCGAAAAATTGAAAATAAGTGAATTGAAAACATCGGTCATTTGAAAAAAAATAATTTCCAACATCGTTTTTTACTACACAGTGTCCACTGACGCCTTCCGTTATGAGTTTGCTGCTTTTCAATAGGCCGATATTGACAATTCCGTTCACTAGCAAAAAAAGTCAATGCGTGATGTTGGCAATATCGTTCAATAAAGCTTGCACTTGCTATAGAACAAATATCATGTCTTTATTGTCCTCATTCTCCTTCTCCTTCTCCTTCTCATTTTATTTTTCTGCATATCTCTCTTTGTTGCCAACCCAAAAAAAATTCTTCATAATTCAAACAAATTAGAAAATTCCACTAAAGTTGTAAGTAATATATTTTTTATAATACTTTGTATTTTCCTGCAATATTTTTTATATTTTTAGTCAATTACTTTATAATAATTTTAATTGTTAGCCATTTATTATTTTAGGTAATAGATTATTTATTAACCATTTTTCTTTGTTTTTATGATATTTTCTTGTTAGCAATATATTTTTTAGTCAAATTAACTTAAAATAATAATATAATTTGTACGGTGCAAATTCAGCATATTCATAATTCAGCCTTTAGTTAGCAATAAAGGTCAATGTTGCTAAATTGAGATCCTCTTTTGTAAAAAGTAATGATAGAGACAATGGAATGGGTTCTATTTTCTCAAAATTCAATGAATCTCAAAACAACTATACACAATTTGAACGAATTAGTTTTTCCAATTCGGTACTTTCTCATTTCAAAGTGGACGATGTTGAATTTGAATTTCAAAATGACGGTGTTGGCAATTCGTTATTTTTCAAATGGTCGGTGTTTTCAATTCATTTTTTTTATTTTTCGAACTTTCAACTTCATATTTCTTTTTTTTTAATTATTTATATTTTTCTATAATTGAAAAAACGACAACGATATAGCTGAAGTGTCATTTCATGTCATTCACATCATTATTAGACATAAGTTATCCTAAATCAACTAGGGATTATCCTTAATCAACTAGGGGAATCTATCATCTATCTCCTTGGATTCGATTGGTATACTATCATGACAAGCAACTTCACATTAAATAAAAACACATACAAGCAACTTCGCATTAAATAAAAACACATACATACTCTTTATACGCTACTCTCATTTTATCATTCTTCTTTTTTTTAAAGGTATTCTTTATGGTACTCACACTCACACATCAACGCAAGCAAATCTTTTGTCGCGCAACAGGAATGAGCGATTCAGATTTTCTGCGTTGTAGGCTATGGACGACTCAGATTTGATTCGGAAAGTCTGATATTATAAAATTTAGCTCGCACGAATTTCGATGCAAATTAAAAGTTCAAATTTACTGCGTAGCATGTACAGTATTTTTGTTGCGCGGAAGAAGATCTCATTCTCACGGATTCGTATCTGCTGCTCTTATTGAGCAAGAGCAGGACCCTGCTCTTTTCGATCTTGACCGTACAATTTTGATCGGACCGCCCACAGATGAAAATCAGAAACTGTATATTTTATAAGTTTTAGATCTAAAATTTGAACGGTTCAAATCAAAACAGCAGAATCTGCTCTTGATCAATAAGAGCAGCAATACGATTCCCATTCCCACATCAATACATCATGATCAGGGATCCCATGTGCTTCCTCTTCTAAACACCCTGTTATTATATTCATATCCATCCATTAATTAAAGATAACAAAAGTAGAAAAAAGTAAAGGAAAAGATTTCTATACGTGGCGCTTGATCTCGAATGGAGTTCACAATCCAGACCCCCCATAAAAAAGCTGTCTGATAGTTACATCTGACACGTGGAGATCCATTAGCAACTGGGACCCGCACGGCAGACAAACCCATGATCCTGTCCTTTTCATAGATCGCCTTCTGCTGCTACGTGGTGCATTCTGATTGGTAGGCCAGTTCAAGTAACCTTTCCTTATCTGGTAACTGTTCATCATTTTAGACTGGTTTTATTGGCCAGTTGTATTTTGTTGTTAATCTCTTTTTATCTCTCATTGATTGGTTTGAAATGTTTGACACGAAAGAATTTCTAAAGAAGAGATTTGATTGACCCGCTCTGGATTCTGACAATATTTGAAAGCCTTTTATTTATTAAAAAAATAAGTCTCTTAAACAAAATATATGTGAGTGTGTTGTGTGTGTATTGATTTTGAAGTACGCGTTATGCAAGTTCATAAAGATGATGGGATAGTCTAACAGTTTATCCAGAACACCTACTAGTGAATTAAAGACGGGTCGGGTCGGATATCTGTGTATCCTATTCGTTCGGATTTACGGTTACGACGGGTCTTCGGGACTAACGGGACGGATCTTCACGGGTTCGGACCCAAAACCTCCAACCCGACCCGTGATAAATCGGGGCGGGTCGGGGCGGGTTCGGATCCGTCCATTTTTTCGATTTTTTTAATTTTTTTCGATTTTTTTAATTTTTTTATTTAAAATTTTTTCTGCACGTTATTTTAATATATATATATATTTTTCGAATTTTTTTATTTTTTATTTTTTTTGAAATTTTTTTTAAATTTCTGCACGGTTCCACGAGTCTGAGAATTTTGAACTTATCCGATCCGTGCTAGATCCGTGAATCTGCCAACCACGAATCGAATTGAATCTAAACCACGGAGCGGGTCGGGCACGAATCAAGCACGAGCGGATAGACCTGGGCGGATTTTATTCAAACTCTAACACCTACTTTCTTTTTCTAACCATTCTGCCAATTTTTTTTTTTTGAGATAAAATGAAAACGATTGAAGTCACCAGAATTCAAACACACAAAAATTTCTTTTGTCTGATTTCAAATTCACTATTTTTCACACGAAGAACATTGCTCCTAGATACTAAGGTAAGAATCATTTTTTCTATAATTTTGACAAATTGACAAACTCTTCACTGGTAGTTAGTAAATTACACATAAAAATTCTGAATAGTAACAAATACTGAGATGTATTTCTTAAAGAATTTGATTCGGTACGAAGAACATATACCGTATATCTCGCTTGTGTAAATATTCTTGTTAATTAAATTAGATAAATTTAGATAATTTGGATCTAAATTTCTTACTTCAAAGTTTGACTTGCCAATATGATGTTGCACACCTGCATTGGCACAAAAGAAAGTGTTTTGGTTTTCTCAGACTGAAGTATCAAATACATAGTAATGTACTAGTTGATAATTTGTTAAAATGACTTGGATCTCCCGATTATTCATTAACAAAAAGTTACCCGAAAGATCAGGGGCGGATTCAGAAAAATTTTCAGAGTGGTTCAATATTTCGATTTTTTTTACAGAATGGTTCAAAATCATGAATATTTTAAAAAAGATTCAAATTATAAACCTATTTTGCAGATTTTTTTCTTCTAATTACATGATTAATTTTGATTTTTTTCAGAATGAATCAGCTGATCTATCCTGAGTTTTAGTGGCTCCGCTCCTGCCGAAAGTACAAGATCCTTTTCTTAAAAAAATAATAAACAAATAAATAAATGCCTCCAATTTTTTTTAGTACAATTGTACTACTGCCTGGACAAATTTCATGCTAGACCCACCTTATATTCTTTTTCTTATCATCCTCTCCAGTTAACTCTTTAAATAGAGATTCCCTGTCATGAAAAAAATGGCACAGAGGATCATATAACTAAGCAGAAAATGTAAATGGTACCACCCTTTCTGTAATGCAAAAGCCAGTACCAGTTCTCAAACTGAACGTGTGTTATGGGTACTTTTAGTAGAATTAGATAACCAAGGACTTCTCCATTTCATGACTAATGGAGAATTTGGAAGCTCATTTCATATCGGAAAATTTTCATAAAGGGCCACAAAACCAACTTCTTCAACAGATAGAGTCAAAGACATTCTAAAAATTTCACAAAAGACAAAAAACATAAGTATTACTTCTCCTCTAAATTTTTTCATTTTTTTTTTCAACTTCCGTGCATTTTCTTAAGATTGTAGTACAAATTTTATACTTTAGAGACATAAGTAATAATTGCGTCCCTAAAAAAACATAGAGGTGCAACTGTGCAAGTATTAATTATGTCATTGACTTTCTATGATATTTTTAGAAAACAGTTAGTCCTATTTGTTAAAAACGTTGCTTCTCTTACCCTTTATGAAAAAATTCCTATCATATCCTATGTGTGTTGCGGTCTCTCCACGCCTGGGCCAGTGGGCCTTTTCCATAATTGGACATTTGGGCCCAGACAATTTAACCCCTCTCCCTCTCTCTCTCTCTCTCTCTCTCTCTCTCTCTCTCTCTCTCCAGTCTCCCCTTTTTCTCTACAAATTACCTTCCAATAGCCCACCAACACAATTTAATCCTCTAGGTACTAGGTAGCATCAGATACTATTATCAACGGTTAATATTGCTTCTCAAAAAAAGTGTACGGACTACGGAGGACAAAGATTTGAAAGAAAAATAGACTTTAGATCTCTCATTGACTGATTGTCTGATTGGGTCCCCTTTTGTTTGCATGTAAACCCTTTGAAAGAATTAATTATTTCGGCCTCAGTAAAAAGTGAAAAGTGAATTGTGTTGTGGGATCGATTGACAGTAATTCGGTATCGAATTAGTCAAGTTTTATGAAAAAGTTGAGGTTCAAACTCTAACATGAATTATTTAAAGGTACTTTAAGTTTTTTTTTGTTTTTTTGTAAATATGTTGTAAGTTTACGAACAATGAATAAAAAAACTCGATACCGGTTTAAGTTTGACAGCCACTGTAAACAATTTCAAAAAATTCGGTACCGGATTTGATGATTAATTTAAGCAAATGAGATATTTGAATATTATATTGACTTGTCTCGGGTGTTACGTTAACTAATCTAGTTATTAATTTATAATAACCTCTCTGACGGCGAGAGAACGATATTCATTTTGTATTTGCAACTTAATATAACAATGTTGTCATGGAAATTAAAGAACTATATATGATTCCATTCCTGAATTGTCCCCACGAGTATGATTATTTCTTTTTTAGGGATTGATTTTTACATTATACTAGATAAATATTTGATTCATTTCACACCAACACAATTTTGTATGTATGTATGTATGTATGTATATACCGTGGGAGTTATACGTCGGATAGTATATATGCACGTGTATGATCCTCATCTGATCTATTTGTGTCGTCCGTACGATGCCCATCTTTTGAAATTATTCATCGCATGTAGTATGCTTTGGGATCCGAATCTTCTGCTTGTTTTTTAGGCAAGCAGCGTTCTCGATCCGACCGTTCGATCGTTACGGACGGTTGTGATTTGATTCAGAGGACATATGCTTTAGTCATTAGATGAATTTTGAACAATTCAGATCGAAACAAGTAAGATTTTAACAAGCAGCAGATTTGGCTCCTATGCTTTGTACTGGTTCTATTTCCTTGTACTTTTCTGGTCTCAAACATCTTTGAGCTCAATTTGTAACTCATTAAATCCCTCCTTACAACCTTCTCGTTATAACATAAAATAATTTTCTTTCTCGTCTTTCACTGTAAAACAAAATAGTTTACATTTTTTTATCTGTCTTTCATTACAAGACAAAATAGTTTATATTTTTATCTGTTCTTTTCATTTTCTTTTTTATTCTTTTTTATTTCGTCTCTTTTTATCATTTCGAAGTACTGAAAAATTCAAGTCTTTATATTTTAATTCGTCTAAAAATGTAATTTTTTATATTGGAACATGCAAAGTCCTAAAATTTTTAATATTGAAATATTTAAGTCTTTATGTTAGAAAAATAAAGTGCATATATTATTACATGCAAGTTTTTATATTTAAATTTTCAACAAAATTGTTATAGAATTTCTAATATAAAAACTTGCTGCAGAATTGGTGCAAAAAATGCAAGTATTTATATTAGAATAATAAAGTCTTTATATTGTTACCTACAAGTCTTTATATTTAAATTTGCTGAAAAACTGTTGCAAATTTTCTAATATAAAGACTTCCAGCAAAAAAATAAAAACTTGCAGTAATATAAAGATTTGAGAGCGAAAAAATTAGCAAACGAAGCAGAAAAAGTAGTGGAGTGGAGCAGAAATTTTTGTTCTGTAGTGAAGGACATGTAAGGGAGGCGATTAAGAGGGGCTATTAGCACCAGTAAATATAATGTCTCCCTCTTAAATATAATTTTTGTCATGTAGTGGAGAAAATTTTTGTTCTTTAGTAGAGAACACGTAAGAGGAACTTTAGTGGAGAACATGTAAGAATGACGATTAAGAAAATTGTTAGCACCTCCCTTTATTTTAATTGGCAAAAAAAGGAAGACCAATTCCTACTAACAAAAAGATATTTTTTTAAAGTGAAATGATACTTCACTAAACACACCTGCAAGTGTATCGTAATCATTATATTGAGAAAAACAAATACTACTAGTATCTATCCATGTTTCTTATATCATTATCTCAAGTCTTGGAGCCATTAGACGGTCCCGTAAACCAAATTTCATATTTTGTACATGAATAATTATCTTCTAACTCCTTTGTATAATATAATTAACACTATATCCTTTTCGACAACTAATCGTTGTATTAATTAAATTGCAACAGATGTACAGATGTAGTTATTTAAACTTATCAATCCAATTTTGGTAATGTCAAAGGAAAATGACGTTTTCTAGAAGGTCGCCTCTTCTAAATTTGTTATCTAAATAAAAATCATCATAGGAATAGGTTCTAAAAAAAAAAAAAAGTTCTAGATCCTAGTTTCTTATATATGGAGTGCTTTGTCAAATTAAGGAATAGTAGATGACTAGTGTTATTTAAAATTTATTTAAAGTGTAGTAATGTGTGGATAGTGATTATAGTACTATAAATAGGAGTTATAATAGTTTTATGCTTGCAGCGTTTGAAAGAATGAAAAAATTATCTACAAAAATTAGTTCAAATAGTAAAGAAAAAACTTAGCAAAATGAAAGATAAGTATACTAGTTACTTCGAATCACTTCGCATCATCGAACTTTGAACTATAGTACGGATCTTGATGTATCTGATTGTCCGAAGTGGCTCGATACCTAATAATAATAATAATATGGTGCTTACGCAAGCACATGCCCTATCGTGCTTGCAGATCATATCTCGAATTGAAAAGTGCAAATAATCGATCTGAATCGTTAAAAATATTGTCGATACTAGAATCTACTTAGAGACCAAAATTCTCATTTTGTAGAACTTTTTAACTATTTTATTCCATGGGTTAAAAACTCACTAAATTAGAGACGTTTGTAAATCGTTAGATCGATGAAATTTCTGCTCAGCCGATGAAATAGTAAAATAATTTTAAAAATGAACATTTTGATTCAAAGTAAATTTTAGTATGGATAATATTTTCAATGGTCCAAATCAGCTGCTTGCATTTTTTAATTTGAGATATGAAGCCGCAAATACGATAGGGCAAATGCTTGCGTAAGCATCATAACATCATTTTAATAATAATAACAACAATTTCAACAGTAATATAATTGATAAATTAGGATATAATACTTTTTTTCTTTTTCTTTTTGTCAAAGATGTATATTTTGCTATGATATAATCTACAAAGGTTCGTTCGATTGTACTTTTTTTTTACTTCGATAAAAGTGAACACGTTTGAGATGTTATTATATTTTTTGCAGCCGCTTCACAAAAATTTGATTACTTATAAATTTTTTGAATAAATACATTAAATACTTTAGTTTATTTGAACCGTTCAATTCATTAAAATCGATGAAAAAATAATTCCTTTTAACTTTGTTGCACCTCTCAAAAAATCACTTTCACTAATTTCGACTAATTAAATGATCTAGATAAATTTGAGTTCGTATGTATCAATCTTTGAATCCAAATTTTTGCCGAAATTTTTAATAATAAACAAAATAAAAAAGAAAAAGATTAAAATGAGAATACCGAAATCTAGGATTCCAATCCCCAACCGGGATCTAAAATTCCGGTTCCTAATCGGAATCTAAGAATCCGGTTCCACATCTATTTTAGTGATTTCGGTTCATATTCAAAGGGATATCAATAGTCAATATAATTTCCATATCCGAGGTATTTAAAGGGAAACAAATGTACAGGACCGAAATTTTATTTTGATCATTTTCTCCGAAATTTTCTCATTTCGATTTATTTTCTTTTTATTTTGTTTATTATTAAAATTTTCGGAAATTTTTGGCCTTTTTATGCCACGTAATCCGTAAAGTTCTGTAAAAGATGCTGAGTGCAAAGGTAAATTAGCATGGAGCCGTGATATGAATAAAATATTCTGTCATCTCATGCTAAATTAAATTGTGTACACCACGTGGATATTTGGGTACGTGGCAGGAGCTCGTTTGTTCAACAAAAGTGGAAAAAGGTTAGTAAAAGATGACAATTTCCTAAGGGATTTGAATAATTAAAATGATTATTATTGTCTTGATCTTTTGCGATTAAGGTTATACATACATGTGTGTAAAGATTGAAATTATAATGCGTAACAACATAAGCACTACCCGCTTTTGAAGCAACTTGTTATTTCATGGCATATAGTACCTTTTAATAAAATATATGAAAAACCAATAGACAAGCTTCGAATAATTTATGTGTTGTTTAAATATTTAAAAACGTGGCGATGCGCCACCTGTCCATTTTGAAGTTAAATTGATTAAATAATTGTACGGATATCTTCTTTAATCCTGATCCCATTGTTAATTGATTAAATAATTGTACGGAAATGCCAATTAACATCATTAAAATTTTAAATCAGGTAATACTACAAAATTTGTAAATATCATCATTCTTTATACATAAAATTCATTTTTACCTTATTTTTTTAGAAAAATTTAGATCAAGCTCTTAAAATTTATATCTGATGATAACAATAATTGTACATTGGAATGCAAAACAAATAAGGATCTGATTAAAGATCTCTGTTTAAATAGCACACAAGTATTCAATATGATGAAAGCAAAAAGTAATATAACCTTCTGTTATTGTCACCGGTCCCTTAATTAAATTCATAATTGTTATCTGGCTATATAAATCAGGACCTACTTAGTTCCTTGTGTGAATAACCTAGGAAAATGACATTTGATGTTATTATTGTGATGACGTAATGATGTTATTGTCTCTATAATAAGTGAGTTTCATAAAATTGATATTATAATATACAACTTTCTGAATTAAAATACAATAACTCAAATTTAATTCGGATGTTCAAATTAATTTAATAGCATAATTATACACTCATAACTATAACACCAAATGCAATTCCTACAAACCGTAGAGACTACAAATTTACAAATAGTCAGCGGTGTGGTCAATAATTCAAAAGGGAATATCATTTCGGTATCAAAATATGAGAGAATTTTTATTTTTTTAATGATATTGCTGTTTAGGCCTCTCTTTCTAAATGGAAAAGTGACGCAGTCGGAGCACCATGACAAAACCGTGGGGCCCACATAACCGACACGTGGCGCTTCGTGGTAAGGCGGCACATGGCAGAAAGGGAACCGAGAGCTATGGCGGCTGGTCCCGTGGTCCGGATTTGAAAGCCGTCAAGCACAATTGCTCAACTGGATTTGTGAAATCTACAACAACATCTATTGCATCCGTATCTTCATGTGAATCTGCGTGCGCTTGGTGTACGCACTTTTTCGTGGAACAATAAGTATGTATTGCGTGGTGGTGCAGTGGTGCTTGTTCCAACTTTTTAATAATCCAAATTATATTATGATAAATAATGATGCGAAGAAGAAAGAAATTTTCAAAAAATCGCAACGGACTGTCGTTTAATGAAAATTACAAATTATGAAGGTTTTGATAGATAATTGGATTGGACGGTGTTGTATCACATCGTTTAATTGAAAAGTACAAATTGCAACGACTTTAAAAGAGAAATCAATTAGACGGTTCTCACCGTTCAATTTGATTTTTCAATTGAACGGTATTGCTAACACTGTCTGTTCCAATTTTTCGACCTTCCAACACAATCTTTCTTTGTATCATTATTTATCATAATTTTGATTATTAAAAAAAAGGAAAATGTTTTGCGGATCCCAACTTCGATACCGTCAGCGATACCAACTGGACAAGTCCAGTTGAGTTCCGACGAAAATTTGTTTTACTTATGATGCATATTGTTTTCGTTATTATGCATGTTGTTTTCATTATTGTGCATCTAATAACATGCATAACAGTTAAATACTTATGATTTATATGCTAAGTTCAATATGTTTTTTTGTTCTATTTATGATTTATTATGAAAATTTGTTTTACTTATGATGCATATTGTTTTCGTTATTATGCATTTTGTTTTTGTTATTGTGCATCTAAAAACATGAATAACAGTCAAATACTTATGATTTATATACTAAGTTCATTATGTTTTTTTTTATACTTATGATTTATTATATTTTCGTTATTATGCATGATATTTTTGTTATTATGCATGTTATTTGTATTATTTTGCATGTTATTTACTTGCATAATAACAAAAAATAACATGCACAATAACAAAAACAACATGCATAATAACTAGAACAACTTTTCAAAATAAATGCAACTGGATTCGTCCAGTCCGCATCGATGAGGGTAGCGACATTCGTTTTCAGTGGAGCGTCCGATCAATTATATGCATAATAACAAAACAATATGCATAATACAAAAAAACAACATGCATCATAAAAAAAAACAACATGCAAACTGAATTCAACTGGATCTGTCCTGTTGGTATCGATGGTGGTATCGCTGAGGGTATCGATATATCAGCTCCCTATAATTAAAATGGCTTCCGGACCGGGTCAGGTGAGGCTGCTGACCGCTTGATCGGAACCATTTGTTTACAGGCGCTGTTTTCGAAAAGCGGTTCCCATTAAATCCCCAGCTAACAGGAAAGGAACTGATGATAATTATTGATAAGTCACAACTCACAAGTGTGTGTCAGTGTGTGTGTGTGTGGCAATTGACAAACTAGCGATAAAAATAATAAATTAAATAAATCTCTCCCACTGAAACGGGACGTTGTTAGTCAGTGGCGCGCTAAGGTTCCTGAGTTCTGAGGAATCAGGAAAGGATCTCAACCAAGTAACCAACCACTAGGGTTTGCCACTTGCACATTGCATATTGGATTATTGGTACATCAACTAAATGTAGTTTTAGTTGGTGCATTTTCAAATTAGTTAGTGTCAAATAAAATATCGAAATTTTAATTAAATAATTGTGAGAAAACTTCGTGCAAGATTTAAGATATTAAAACTAACGAAAGCGAGAACTTATTATACATCTCTACGATTTTTCGTCTTTTGTCACTCAAGCAAATCTAAGAAGATGATGAAGACGGTTGAATAACACCTCGGAACGATCGCTAACGAGTCCTTTTAAGCAACATCGGTGCTCTTTTTTTCTTCTAAAGTCACGAATCAATCAAGAAATAATTATCTTTAATGGTGAGGATCAAGTAGAGCTAAGTACAACACATGTGCTCTAACACACTGGTATTGTTTGGAGATCCAACGCTTAAATACTAGTGATAAAATATGTTTGAGAGATCTTGTAATCAATAACAAATATTCTACAAAATATTCGATATTCAAATTCTCTCAAATACCTTTCCCAAATGTGGGTATTACTGCTATAAACAAGCACACAAATTTGATATTATTTGAAGCACAAGTTATAAAGATATCAACAAAATAAAAAGGAAATTCTACCTTTCAGACTCATTGTTTGCGGCCGCAAAAAAGACTCTTTGCGGCCGCAAGTGACTTAGGTTGAAATTCGATAGAAAACTTACCAAAACATGTCTCAGTCTTTGCAGCGCAAGAGTCTTGCTAATTGGCTCATTTTGCTTGGTATCTTGATCCAATTTAATTGAATAAGTCCAAACAATATTTTCAACTTTTACATTAACACTAGCGTTAGTTAAATTAATAATAATTGATTCATCAACAATTACAATTAATTTACTTAATTCTATATATATGCATATAAAAAACTTAGCGAAATACGTATAATGACATTTTCTAATATATCACGTTTATGACATATTTTATATTGTTTCATATAATATTAGTGACAACATTTAAATCATCATATAAATATAGTCTAAATTTTATTGTTGGATTTGAACTCTCAAGTCTCAATTCCAACCATAAATGGCAAACCAGTGGAAGCAACTCTTATTAATCAAACGTGGCTTCATTATTGTTGAAGATATCTATCCCTTTCTCACTTTTCTCTCACTAATCAACAATAAATGGCAAACCAGCAGGATTTGATGTTAGAACTGTTTCATCAATATTTGGAATTAGTTAATTTGATCTTAATTTGTATATGAATTTTAAAAAAAATAATATATGTAGTTTTGTTTTATTGAGTTTATATATGAATTTTGAAAATATTGCATTTCATTTGTTTGGTTCCTTTTTGTTGCTTGTGTAATTTGAATTCAAGATTTATTAAGGATTCAATGAGAAATGCTGTTTTTTTATAAATAAAATACAGTTTGAGACTTAAAAAATTATATACTACATTGTTTGAAAAAAAATTAGGTCACAATAAAATATATGAATTATTTAGAGTAAGGTCATCATTCCTTATAATCTCTATTATTATAATATAAAATAATTATATTCACTCGTCTTATGCTTGTATTTATTTTTTAGAACTTTTTAACTGAAACATCTAATATGATTTGTATTAAATTCGAAATTTACGATTACGAAAATATGAATTTGAATTCATACTTAAATTCTGAAATATTATTGGACATGAAAACAATGTTGATTATGTACAATATTAGAATTAATATTTGGTAAATCCATTTTATTAACAACCCTAAGACATATCTATATTGCATTTTTACAATGTGTGAATTATTTTTTTAATGCCTTGTGGTAGTACGAGCTAAATTTTAATTTCTTATCTGATCAGCATTTATTTTAACCTTTGTGTAAAAATTGTCCAGACGAGTATAGGAGAGTTCATATTTTAGCTTTGGTTGCGAATGTGTGATTTATTATTTCATTTTTTGCGTCATACTTAACGGTGGGATAAATAAAAAATTATATTATACTAAATGCGAGGCTTGCGTAATTTCAACATCATTTATTTAATCATTTTAGTAATTTTTTTTTATTTTCATAAAATTTTGAAACGTTTTATAATATTTTAGCAACGTACACGTTTTTTTATATGTATATATATATATATATATATATAGCAACACAGCAATTTAATAAATGCGCTTCAATATTTTTTATATGTATATATGTATGTATGTATATATATATATAGAGTTAGGCTAAAATACTTTATAAAGCACCAGTAGTCATATACTTTAGGCTCCTATCTCGAGATACAAACTGCAAATGGTCGATCAAAACCGTTGAAAATTCTCTTCATACTAACATCAATTTGGAGACACAATTTTACATTTTTTGGAATTTTTTTACTATTTTTTATCGGATGGGTGCAAAGTTGGTTAAATTGGAGGTCTGTAAATCGTTAGATTAATGAATTTTTCACCTATCCGATAAAATAGTAAAAAGTTCCAAAAAAAATGTAAAATTTGGTCTCCAAATAGATGTTAGTATGGAGAATATTTTCAACGATCTTGATCGGTCGCTTGCACTTTGTATGTCGAGATACGAGTCTAAAGTATATGAATGTTGGTGCTTTATAAAGTATTTTAGCACAACTCATATAGAGATGAGTCTATATATATATATATATATATATATATAGAGCATGGCTAAAATAATATGCATAGTACATCCATTTTGTTCTATGCATATAGATATAGGTCATTAAATTGAGATTTAAGTTGCTCAATAAATTTTTCATATGAAAATATTGTAGGAAATCAAATTTCGTGATTTTTAGAGTTTTCTAGCTATTTTTTAAATATTTTTTAAAAACAGTCCAGATTTAATACTACAAAAGTGTTATTTCTGGACTGTTTTTAAAAATATTTAAAAAATAGCAAGAAAGCTCTAAAAATCACGAAATTTTATTTCCTACAAGATTTTGATATGAAGAATTTATTGAGCAACTTAAATATCAATTTAATGACCAAATTAAATACAAATGGGCGCATAGTACGTTATGTGGTGTACTATGCATATATAATATAAATAAGGTTTTAAAACTTGAGAAATTAATCATATTATAAGTACCGCATCAACGTAATACTTTCGTTCCTCTAACTAAATATTTCAAAAAAAGAGAAAGTAAAAGATCAATAACATATAAAAAATAAGATATTGAACCACGTGCATTTTTCTTGATGTTTTTGTCCTATATTTTTGCAATTTGTATTCTGTTTTTGATACTTTTATCTTTCAGAATTTTTTATTTTATTTTCAGGTGTTTATATTTTTCTTTTAGATGTTCACATCTAATTTTCAAATATTTATATCAATATTATAATAGATCTGCCTCGGTCTTGCTTTCAAGTGTTTATATTTTTTATTATGGTATTGACATATACACAACAAGTGGTTATACGTACACCACATGTGTTTATATCTTATATTCAATTGTTTATATTTTTTTGTAGGTGTTTAGATTTTGTATTTAGGTGTTTATATCTAGCCAACATGTGTTAATATGCACACAACAAATGTTTATATTTTAAGCTATTTATATAAATTTGAATACTCTAAAGATGAGTACACTGTTTACTTCTAATCACTCTGTACCAGTCAGATAATTTAGAGATGAACAATTCTTTGATATAATGATTCTTGAACCATTCAAAATCATTGATTTTCCATCTCTTTTAAAAATAGTTAAAAATTATAAATTATGTAAAATTGAAACTCATAAAAGATTTAAATATGAAGTTCATGTTTAACAGTTTAGTTTGCAATATAAATCGGTAATTGAAACTTCAAAATCTGAGATACGAATACAAAGTATCGTGCGTCATGTGGGGGTGTTCAAATTATGAGGTATAACATTCATTCATGAATGGTTTGGTTTGGTTTGGTTTTTCAGTTTAAATATTGTGTCATGAAGCGAAAGTAGAAACAAATTTTTTATCATCAATATTATTATGAGGTATTACATTCATTCATGGAGGACTGCTCAAATGATTCGATTTATTTGGATTTGAAACAAACCAATAAATTTTAGTTTTTCAGTTTAAATTGACAAGATCAGTTAAATTTTTGAATTACTTTGATTTTTTATTTGGGTCGATTGTATTATCTAAAGAGTTAATTTATTATCTCTCCACTTTCTGTCCCCTCTCGCGTCCCTCGCTACGCGACAAAACAGTTACATGATACAGTATAAAGACTTGTAACATTTAATATAAAGACTTCCATGTTAAAATGAAGACTGCCAAATAAAGTATTATGTGTACATTCCCTGAGAAATGAAGACTGTCAAAAGTATAAAGACTTCGAATGTTAATTATAAAGACTTTCATGATACAATATTCATTGCAGTATATAATTAACAAGAAAATTACAAATAAATACTACATGTCTTGAGAAATGAAAACTTGACACTCAATATTTATTGTAAGGGGGGACAGTTATAGCATCGATCCCAAATATCGAAAGATGTTTTTTTTAGACACTACTTGTTCATATAAACTGACATCGCCAACTTCTGATCGGACGCCACTGAACTCGCACTTCATATACTCAGTCTTTGTCCTACTAAGTCTAAAACCTTTTGATTCTAAAGTCATCCTCCACAACTCTAATTTTCTACCCGCCTCTACCTTACTTTCGTCAATTATGATAACATAATCTGCAAAGAGCATGCACTAAGAGATATCGTCTTGTATATCTTTCATATAGTCATATACGAAAATAAGAATTATCACTTTATTTCTCTATCAAATACAATAGAAAAAAATGGTAACTTCTACTTAAAGAATAAGGGTTACCATTTATTTATTTACCAAACACAATGTATATTATAACGTTGATATATGTTCACAAATTTTACTTAAAAATAAGAGTTATCATTTTATCTCTTCACCAAATACAATGTATACTACTACTACTACAAGGTGATATATGTTCACAATTTCACACTTCGATAACTAAATTAATGAATATATTTCTAATAATTTGCTAATTTTGACACAAAATAAAAAAAACATAATATCACATTAAACCTCGACAACAAAAAGATAAATTAAATAAATCATTCTCATGGTACATTCGGAAATATTTAAAAGATGAAAAATAAAAAAATGTGCATACCTCAATATTTCACATTATAATTGGAGCTGAGTTTTTAACGAGTAATTTCAATATTTTAGTCACAAATTATAGATACCGAACTTGTGATGGTTCACATATGTTGAAAATTAACGACCAAAAAATAATTCATCCGTGCAAAAATAATTTTTATCATTTGCCTACACCATCGTTCATCTCTACAACAATTATCAACGACCAATTATAAGTAAATATTTTCTTCACAACATAAATAGAGAAATGTTATTATGCTTTGTAAAGTCCGTGACTTGTGATTGTGACTATTGGATTTTCGATCATCATGTTGGCACGAATCACAAAGCGTGATTCAATGGTCCTACGTGCTTTGCGATTGTGGACCATTAGATTTTCGATCATCATGTTGGCACAAATCACAAAACGTGATTCAATAGTCCACAATCGCAAAGCACGTGTTTTATAAAACATAATAGCATTTCTCACAAAGCGTGATACAATTGGTATTTAAAAATAAAGATGACTATAACTATAAGTTTGAACGCTGCTGTAGATGTGAATCATATCTCCATAAAAGATTTACTTTCTTTTTTTTCCTGACAAAAATTAAAGATTTACTCCGTTTATCTCGCCGGAGTCCGGAGGTGTACTCATTTAAAGTATGTCAATCCTATTTTTCTTTTTCCGACCAATCTCCTTCAATCTGAATTTAATGTTTCCACAAATGTAGAAAATTAGAAATAAAAAATTAGATTAAATCACAAAACTGTAAATATTTCTCCTCTCCTTAAATCAAAAGATACAGTCCCACATAAAAAATTTCAATTTGGTTTTTCCCCTCTCCTATAAATGATCCCAATCTAACCCCGGAACAGTCACACTCACATGCTCATAACCTCTCTCTCTCTCTCTCTCTTTCTCTGGAGCAGGCACCAGGAGGAAATAAGAGACAAACAAGCGGGCCATCTTTGCACAAGGTAAGAGGATCTCTCCATGATTTTTTCTTTTTTAATTTCTCCTTTTAATATACACCTCTCCATTTCCGAGCACCTCCCAACTTGCTATTATCCATCTCCTTCCCTCTTTGCTATTCCTTTGTTTCTCTAGCCCCTTCTCTCTTTCTCTCTCATCCTCTCTGTTGTTCCAGATCATTGAAGATCAGAAGCTTTATTGGATTACACCCAGGCCTAGGGAACTTGACGAGGGATAAAAATACTAAAAGGTTCGGTTTTGTACTGTTGCTTCTTCTTCTTCTTCTGTTTTTTTTTTTTTACATTTTCTTGTAAATTTCTTAGTTTTGGGGATTCTATGATTAATGCTGTGTCAATTGGGAGCCTCGGAGGAGGCAGGGAAATAGTTGTATGAGTTGATCTTTTTTTTTTTGAAGTAAAATATACAAATTGATATAAAAAGTAGCTTTTGTGAAAGAGTTTGTATGTCTAGAGAAGTGCTTCTACCTCTAAAATTTTCCTTAAGAAGCATTTCTTGTGCCTCTACCTCTAAATTTCTTTCTCTGAGGTCTGAGCTCAAGTCAACGAATTTCCTTTTGTATATATCCGTCTAGATATATTTCTAGCGAATCCGAAAAGAATTCTGATTTTTTGCCAACGTAATTTAATGCGCATAGCCCTTTCAACCCGGTTTTGATCTTAGGAAAAAGTTCTATGATTTCTGATACTGAAATGATGGTAAAAAAGGTTACAGATTTGAGAATTTCTTTCTCTGAAGTACAAAGGATTTAATTTAGAAATTATGGCCATTAATTTTGAAGCTGATAGTACCACTTCCTTATTACTATTATTATTATTATTATTATTATTATTATTATTATTATTATTATTATTAATAATAATTATTATTATTAATTATTATTATTATTATTATTGTTATTGTTATTATTATTATCATCATCTTATTATTATTATTACTATTATTATTATTATTATTATTATTATTATTATTATTATTATTATTATTATTATTATTTTGTTTTAATTACAAATCGCCCTGGGTCAATTTTTACCAAAACTATGCTTTATCTTAAATGAAACCAGTTTCTTGCTTTTCTATTTAAGGTCGGTATTGATTTTACACGTCTGATTGCTTCAATAGGTACTCGTAGAAGTCTAAGTTCTTGCTTCATCAATTTAGTACATATCTTACTCTGTTCCTGTCATATCTTCATTTCATATAATATATGGGCATATGTCTAACTTGTAAGCAAATTCTAAACCATTTCAAAACTCCACTTTAGGAAATAACAATTGAAATTCAATAGAAAGTTAATTGTTATCGGTTTCGCAAGCTATGATAGCGACAACAAAATAATAGAGAAATCGGGATTGGGATCCGACACAAGTTAGCTTTTATATTTCTCCCTGTTTGTAGAGTCTTATCTATTAGAAAAAAAACTGCATACTGTCAACATGTTCTGAAATATCTTTGGAAATCCCCTTTATCTCTAACTGCTCTATTTCAGTCAAAATCTGTGGTTATAGTTACATTAGACAAGAGTGATGTATTTGTTTTACTTAATTAAGTTCAATTCAGATTTCCTACTACTTTTTTGTAATTTATCCTGGGCTTTATGGATCAAATCTCCTATTTTCTTAAAGGTTTTTGTTTTACTTGGATCGATCATAATTGGTTTCGCAATCTATGTTTACGATCCATTTCATCATTTTTGTACAAATTGCGACTTCTAAAGATGATTAATACCCTCGATTCCTTTGTTTGTTCAATGTGCTTATCTTAATTGCAATATCTACATAAGATTGTATCGACTATTTTCTTATAAATATAAATGGACATACACGCACCCTGATAATAAAAAAACGCGCAATTCTTTGTATGAACTCATTCTCCTAGGAATCAATACTTATCATGCATGCCTTTCCTGATCCTTTCCTCTATATATTTCCACAGGAACAAGGAACAAGTAGCAATCAGAGGTTTTCTAATGAACAACATGGTTTTTTCTGGCGCTCAAAATTTCGTTCAGCTCATTCCTGATGAAAAGAACCTTGTCTATGGCGACGATGGTTTAATGAGCGATGATGAAATGGTTGGCCCGCAGGGTGAAATCTTTACTGATCCGAATGGAGAAGTCGACTCTGATGATGAGGACATCGAGGAGATCGAGAGGCGCATATGGCTGGACCGCATGCGCCTCAAGCGTTTGAAAGAGCGACAACAGAACAAGGCCAAGGATGTTGCTCCAGGTTCGGGCACAGGTCTGACCCGTCAGCAGCTGCACCAGTCCCAGGAGCAAGCACGCCGCAAGAAGATGTCCCGTGCTCAAGACGGGATCTTAAAATACATGCTGAAAATGATGGAAGTGTGCAAGGCCCAGGGCTTCGTGTATGGCATCATACCTGAGAAGGGCAAACCTGTTGGGGGCGCATCTGATAATCTCCGTGGGTGGTGGAAGGAAAAGGTGAGGTTCGATCGAAACGGGCCTGCAGCAATTGCCAAGTACCAAGCTGATAATGCAGCCCCAGGTTCAGAGATTGAGAGCAGCCCAGGGTCAGTGAGCTCTCACTCTCTGCAAGAGCTCCAAGACACCACCCTGGGGTCTCTTCTGTCAGCTCTTATGCAGCACTGCAGCCCGCCACAGAGGCGCTTCCCGCTGGAAAAAGGAGTGCCACCTCCATGGTGGCCCATGGGCTATGAAGACTGGTACGCTGAGCTTGGCCTCCCCAAAGAACAAGGCCCACCTCCCTACAAGAAGCCGCATGATTTGAAGAAGGCATGGAAGGTGGGTGTGTTGACTGCAGTCATAAAGCACATGTCACCAGATATTGAGAAAATTCGACGGCTGGTTCGTCAGAGCAAGTGCTTGCAAGACAAGATGACGGCCAAGGAGATCTCCACATGGCTGGCTGTACTCAAACAAGAGGAGGAGGCCTACATCAAGCTCAACCCTGGCACAGTGCTGCCATCATCTGGCAATTCTCTGACAGGTAAGGTTGACTCCTTAAATAGCAGCTCGACTGAGTATGACGTGGATGTGGTTGAAGACTGCAGAAGCGAGACCCCTGCTGAAAATGAAAGCGTATTAAATGAAAATTTTGTGATGAAGGATGAAGGTGCATTTGGTGGGTTTGAGTTTATTCAGAAGAGAAGCGCAGGTGAGAGCCAGCTGTTAATGAGCAGCGAGGTTTACACCTGCTGCAATACTCTGTGCCCTCACAGTGATGTCGGGTTCGGGTTCATGGACAGGAATGCCCGGAACGGCCACCAATATGTTTGCAAGTACAATAATGGCAATAACAATGGGACTGCAATTTCTGTCAATGGGTTGTTTGTTGAGAACAAGCCCCCCATTTTCTTTGGTCAGACCCAGCCAGGTCCAGGACTAGCCCTCTCTGGCCTGGGTTCGACTGTTGAAAACCCGATAAGCATATCTGATTTTGGAATCCTGGCTAACAACCATAAGGAAATTGGGAATTTGATGGGCGTCCATGAAAACAATTCTGGTCAAAAGAACAGTGCGGATGGGTTGAGCTTGAGTTTTGTTCAGCCGAGGGTTCAGATGGAGGATAATTTCTTTGGTCAAGGGAACAACGTTTTTGCTGATGTCGGGTCTGGGTTTCAAGCTCCACAGCAATTCTTCAACCGTGAAGAGATGATCTCACCAAATCAGACATATGCAGGTCAGCAGGTCAATTATACTGGTACCCCTGAATATCGGTTTGAGCCAGAGTACAATGGGCAAGCATCTTACTACCCTGCTGGATTTCAGAAGTCTGGCTGGTTCCCTTGATCAATCTAGAAATGATTGTGCTGGGTCTCCGGATGTGTGAGCTACCTTTTCTTTTCATTTGGTGGTGCCTGGTTTAGAAAAAAAACTGGTTTAGGAATGGGTAAATTAGGGTTAAATAGGAGTTGTGCTGTAGTGCTTGATACTGGTAAGTGGATTGGATGTCTGTATGCAAGTCCATTCCAGCTATCAGAAGGTTTCATAGAACCATTTAGCAGGTGTTTAAACTTTTTGTTGTTTTGTGAAGTAGGATTGGCTTATATAGAAATGGTGGCTCAAGCCAATTTTCCCTATAAGCTCCTTGCTCTTGTGTCGTCTCCTTTGTATGCTCACCATCTAGGTTGCCTTTGAATATTATTATATTAATATTAGTAGCTTGTGTTGCGTTGAAAATGAAAACGTCTTTTTAACTCATTGAATACCAGCTTAAATCTTGATTGAGCTGATGTTAGAAGTATATCTCAAAATTTTATTAGATACACTGACTTGTTCTTTGATCTTCTGCTTTGTTCACTGATTGTTTTAACTCAACCCTAATGATCTAAGATTCTGCATTTAAGGATTTATCTAACTAAACCTGCTTGTTTTTTCTTTCATCTGTTTGGAAAATTGGGTTCCACCCAACAAGAATAAACAAGATTATTATTGAGTACAAAGTCAGCTCATAATCTTTTTGAAATATCTTTTTGAGCTTTTTCACATGAAAACACTGTACCAGTTCACGGTATATTCAATAAGAATAACTACCTTTGGATCCTCTCTCTCACCTCGAAATAAATGTGATTCAATTCAAGTGAACAGCAGCAACCCAATTTCTAAACTTGGTTGAAAGTTAGTCTGAGATAAAAAGTGTTATAAAGTTCCTTAAATTGGAAAAAAAAACCTATGCCCATAAAGCATTAGTCAAAATATAATCTTTTTTTTTTGAAGGAGGTCAAAATATAATCTTGGTCACAGGTCTTCTCTTTTAATTTGTTTTGTTTGACTGCCCACCACAATGCTTTCCATGATCGATCCATCCAACTACATCTTCCTTTTTCTCTTTCATTTATTTTTCAATCTTTGTTTCTGTTGTGAGTTGTGAGCTGTGACCCCTTTCACAGTTTCACATGCTCTTCAACATTTCCACTATGATTGTTTGAGTCATGGCTTGAAAGGGACTTTACTATATCCTCCATTCCTATGGGCCAGCTCTAATTCGTGGAGCAATAAGGAACCACCAAAAGAGGAAAAATATACAATAAAGAAAAAATTAAAAGAATGGGCATAGCTCAACTTTTTTCTTTCTTTTTTTATTTTTTTAATAAAAGTACTCTTTTTTCCTGTTGTGCTAAACATTTTTTCTTATGAACTGTAAGAAGGCATAAAGTTTCAAAGATACTATGATGGTGGCATGGTGCCAACAGGACATGATATCCATAGCTCTATTATTGGAACCAACAGCTTGAGCTTAGAGGATAAGGGCAAAGCTGTGATCAACAAAAAAGAAGCTTACTCTGAATGCATTTATTCATTGGTTTTTGTTTAGGTATAATGGAAATTTTGTGGATAAGCTTTCCAAGAATATGCTCAGTTATCTGGTATTTACCAGAAAATCAGAGCCTTCTTAAAGTAAGAGTTGGGGTTGGTTGTGAATTGCAAGGGTTGTGACACAATACTGTTTATGGCTAAGCAACCATGTCTGGAATTAGGGGAATGATTTCGATTATTTAGGAATTTCGCTAACTGTATGATTTCTGAAGTGAATAATGGATAAATTCGTATTGGATAAAAAATATAGACAAAATTTGTTAGATGATAATAAACAAACCTTCATAAACTAAAAGCCCCAATTAACTTCAATACTAATTACAAAACAATTCAGAAAGAGTACTAATAATAACATTTTGCACCTGCCTTTTATCTTGTTATGAAAGTACACGTCTCTTTCATGCTAAAGCATTGAAAGTAACAAGCCACTTGGTACCATTGGATATTAAATTGTATAATATTAAGTTGAACAGTGTAAATCAGCCACCAAAAAATTACCATAATAGTGTTGTATTGGTATTATCCTGGCATATCCAATTTCATACCAAAGTGGACCCACTATACCTAAATGGAAAGATCAAAGATCGGTACATAACTACATATTGTTTGGATAAACTAAGCAGAAGAGGCAACAAGAGTACAATTCATATGCACTTGTGTGCACTTTATTAGAAAAATCGAAAACGCATAATTCGAACTTGTCAGTATGCCATCAATTATTTTTGTGCAAAGCTTCCATACCTTCACATAAACTTCCATCAATTTGAACGATCAAGTTGGAATCGGATTCGTCAAAAAAAAAAAAAAAAATTAAATGCCACATTGCCACATTGTTTTCCCTCTTAACATAATCGAGTCAAATATTAATTATATCGAATTTCAGTTTTAGATCGGTAACAAATATGCAAGCACGTGGCAGTAGGCATTTATTTTAGAGGACTTTGGATGAGGCCCAATTTAATTATATTTAAAAAAAGTTGATTTTTTTTTAGTGATAACTCTTTATAGAGTTTTGCAAAATGCATCAAATTGGTTAAGGTTTCATCTTTTTGTCCTTTTTCTGTAGCCTTGTTAAAAAGCTTTAATTACGATTTAACAAAAAATTGTTCCCAAAACTATCCAACTTGTTTATTTTGTATTTTTCTAGCGGGGGTCATTCACAAATTTACGCTAGTATAGTATTATCTTGAAACACATATTACTATTAATTTGAAGAAAGCTGATATATCGGTTACTTAATCGATTCCTTCATCGATCACAACAGGACGGATTCAATTGGATTCAGTTTGCATGTTATTTTTGTTATTATTATGTATGTTATTTTTGTTATTATGCATATTATTTTTATTATTTTGCATGTAATTAACATGCAAAATAATATAACCAACATACATAATAACACATTTATCTAATATAATTGACATGCATAACAACAATATGAATATAAATATTGTCAAATGCATAATAACACAAAAGAACATGCATAATAACACAATTAACATGCACAAACCTGATTAATTAAGTTATTATGCATATTATTTAAACTGTTATGCATGTTATTAGATGCATACTAACAAAAATAATATACATAATAAGCGAAATAACATGCGTAATAACAATAAAAAAATTCGTTGGAAATCAACTGAACGCGTCCAATGCGTATCGATGACGAGATCGACGAAATATTTTCCTAATTTGAAGCATAAAATATTTAATAAGAAAAATAATATAATAGACGCGAACACACACCTATTTAAAGAAGTAATTAATACATGCTTCAACCAAAAACCACATGAAGCAAAATATAAATTTATGAAAAAGTAACAAAATAAGGCATGATTCCAAATCTCAAAAGACAGCCCAAGCCAACAAAGCAAGCCCAACAGCACGAGGCAGTTCATATTTAGTTTTTAGAATTCACATGTCACATCCCACGTAATAATTACGGAGCCATTAAGACTCAGGTGGGTTAGCTAAATCATCTTTAAAAGGAATTCAAAATTTATCACACAATTAATTTTTTTTGTTTGAAAAATATACTTATGATTTGTGAAAAATAAAAAATATGCATCATTTTGAACACCCGAAAAGATCATAAATTCTGAACCACTTTGGATTTTTTTGAATCCTCCCCAGATTATACTCTGTATTATGAAATAACAATAGAATGATTTATTGAAATTTACGTGTGTGAATCTCGAAATTGTGTGAACCATTCGATTGTTATTCTGTAATATGAAATAATTCGTGAAATATGAATTCCATTTTTTACCCGACATGCCAACATTGTTTATCCGATCAATGGTATTGATTTATTTGCTTGGTTAAATAAATAAAAATTCAATAGAGTATTTACAACGGGGCGGGTCGGGTACCCGTGGGTCCAACCCGGGCGAATCCACGGGTCCACGGGTACGACGGGGCGGGTTATCACGAGTTCGGTAGGGTAAGGGGCAACTCCACCCGTGATAAATCCGGACGGGTTGGACGGGTACGGGTTTGGGCGGGTCGGTCACGGGCCGGGGTGGGGCAGGTCGGGTTCCCGCCGTTTTTTAATTAATTTTCTGCCATATTTTTTTTTATTTTTTTTGATTTTTTTTGAATTTTTCGTGGGTTTATCATAGGTAACACTGGTTAGGGCGGGTTTATCACAGGTTTATCACGAGTTGTCACGAGTTTATCATGGGTTGTCACGGAATTATCATGGGTTGGCACGGGTCGAGAGGGTTCACATGGATATGGCACAAGTTACCATGGGTTGGCACGGGTCGTGCGGGTTCCCGACGAATTTGCCACGGGATGGATCGGGTCGGGTAACGGGTTTGACGGGTCACGGGTTGGGACGAGTTTCGGAGAAAATGGGGCTCCTCTCCCCGCCGTAGATTCACGGATTTTTTTCCACGAATCTGGGCAGATTTGTACATTGGATTGGGTCGGTCACATGTCAGGCACAGGTCGAACCACGGGTGAGTCGACCCGTCCGAATTTTTTTAGAACTCTATAATTCAGCACCAAGAAAATTTTTGGACTGGATATTAATTAAAAAGAGTCAAAATTTATTAACTATACTTTTATTTTGATAAATGACCTCATGTGATACGCATTGGACTATCATTCCTTTTGCCGATTTCTCCAATATATTCGCTAATGTTTTTTCTTCATTTTGACATCTCAATTGTTGAAGGTATTTTTTATAATAATTTTTTTTTAATTTTTTACGATCGCCGGAGGGAGATATTGAAGGAGTGAGATCAGAGATTGGGGGAGCGGAAGGAGATGCGAGAGGCGAAGGGAAGAATGGAGGCGGAGAGGAGGTGGTGGGAGAGATGGCTGGAGGTGTAGAGATCGCAGTGGGAGTTGTTGGTGGAGATGGTTTTGGCGAGGTTGCGAGATGAGGTGATTGGTGCTTGGGAGGAGATGGTATAAAGAAGGATATATATGATAAGTAGGAGGAGGAGGATCAGAAAGGAAGAAACAGAAAGCGTCACCAGTAGAAAAGAGAAGAAGAGAAAATGTGCCAATGTAAAACTGAAACGATAGTTCAATGAAGTGTGAGAGTGAAATTCTTAGCGGATTACTAAAATAGAGTATTTAACAATTTATAAATTTCTTTAATCGCTAAAAATAATAACGTGACAGTTTAACAATTAAATTGAATTACTTCATTATAGATGCTTTAAGAATGCTACCATAAATATATTAGTTAACTCCTAAAAAACTCCCAAAAAATTTATCAATTGTTTTGTTAAATTCGGATCGAATGTTTATTTACACAAGCCATTGGTACATTTTTTTAAGAGTACGATGTTCCATTTTCAAAATCACTGTCATATGGGCCCACTAATATATCCTTAAATCGCTACATTTGACCAAATGTCTGTATTATCTTTTGAGTTCACTCAATAATATTGGTCCCTCAAGCATGCCTGAATTTTTTTTTCTGTCTTATTCTAAAAAAAAAAGAATTACATTAATGACTCTCTTTTCAAATATTTGACAATCATGGCTATATTTTTCAGCGTTCAGCGTTCAGACTAAACGCATGCGTTCACGTCCGAACGCAGCGTCTGGACGATGCATTTAGGCAACGTTGTGAACGACATGTCTGGACGCACGTTCAGACGCTATGTTCAGACGTGAACGCATATTTCAAAAGTACTTGGTATTTATTTTTGCTTTGTAAACTCGGGTGACCTCTATTTCTGAACGCGTGCGTCTAGAAAACACTTCTGAACGCTGGACGTAGAAAAGTAGGATCATGACTGTCAAATGTTTGAAAATGGAATCATGAATGTAATTTTTATTTTTTTGAGGATCAGGCCGAAAAAAAATTCAGCATGCCTTGCTGTTGCGGTAAAGATAATTAATTAGCATCTCAGAGAAATAAATTTAACTTATGAGTTGAGATAATTGACAGGGACTTGGAAAGTTACCAAAGATCATTTCACTTATGTTTGTCCCCCAATTAATTAGTACTAATTGGAACCAAATTTCAAACTGAAAATTACAGCCGGTTGTCTTTCGATATTTTTTTTGCATAACCCTGAAAAAATAAAAAATAACAACTGTGACCTCAGTTCAGAACATATAGCATCTCTGACCCTATTTTATAAACGCAGGCAACTAGGGATATGCCATAAGCCCTCGGCCTCCAGTCCGGCCCCTGTAAAGCTTCTGTCAGATTCGGCTCTGATCCGGCCCTTAGTAAGATTTTGAAAGGATCGGGTCTTATAAGGGCCGAGCCTTATTCCAAAAATACAGGCTCCTATTTACCCGACCCTTTCAAGCTCCGACCTCGTCCGGCCTTGATCCGGCACTCTGCAACCCTTATCCATGTCAGCCCCTCAGACCCTTATCAACCCTTTCACAATTAAAAAAAAATTAAAAAAATGACCAAAGCCCTTATTATCCGGCCCTGATCCGGCCCTGATCCGGCCCTCTGCAACCCCGAGGGCTTGATAAGGTCCGGACCTTAGAGGGGCTGGACCTATTTCCTTAGAACAAAGTCTTTATTATCCGGCCCCTGTTAAGCTCTCTTTAAATCCGGCCCTTACCTGACCTTTTCGTAGACCCTCTAGACCCGACTCCATGTAAAGTCCGTCCGACCCTTTAGTCTTTCCCTACAGGCGACCACAAGTCTTCGTAGACGCGTGCGTTCATCAAAATCCACAATCCGATCTTTACATAATAGGACAGAATCTAAACACCGAAAATCGTGCGTCTAAACGTAACGGTTAGCCGCTGCGTCTAAGGTGCAACGTGCACCCATTTAGTCATTGACGGTGCTGCTCGACATATAATCTTTATGCAGCGTGAAAGAAGAATCGACGCCATCAATTAAAAAGTTTTGGTAGTGGATCAATTACTATTGCTGTACTTCATGTCAAATCTCCCATGTTGAGAGGTCGGATTCTCACAGCCATGGCCAACAGCTGCTTGATTTCTTTGAGCTCCATTTCTATTGCGTCTTGATTGGTATGGGCTCTCCATTAATTCGTGTCACATCTCTTTTGAAGTTTAAGACAGACATTTCAGTTAGGTGTATTATATATGTTGTTGGTTTTATTTATGAAACAGTAAAATGGAGATGGTAACAAATGTATATATATATATATATTTTTTATATTTATGTTATATCTCTGTTAAAAGAGATGGTGTACATATTTAAACAATGGCCAACTAGCCGTTATTTATCGTGACATTCCTATTCTTTTTTGCTATTTGTTTCCTATGTACCGTTGTAGTATACCCTTGTAGGCATAAAACATGCATGGCGAACTTATTTAATTATTAGCCCTTTGATCTAGGATACATGGTTGTGATTGATATTTTATTTATTTATCTTTGCTTAAATCAATATATATTCTCAACTCCTCATTAAAAGCCACTATAACTTACCGCAAATTCATGGACATCTCGAAGAAATCCACATCCATACATACCCTTCATTTTTCCTCAGGGACATATTACCACTTCTCGCCCTCCTACAAACATCAATCGAGTACCTCGAAGACGGCACCCCAAATTGGAGATGGACACCACAAGGAAGCTACACTTGCAAGTCCACATATGCCTTCATAATTTACCCAGGAACAATCACCCCTCCATCGGCAAACCTGTGGCATGCCAAAGCTTCCATAAAAGTCAAGATATTTGCCTGGAGGATGATCAAAGAGAGCCTCCCAACAAGAGATCTCCTTTTTAGCAGAGGCATTATTCAAACAAGAAATTGCATCCTCTGCTCGTTAAACTTAGCAGAAACAACGAACCATTTATTCTTCACATGTGCATACTCACAACAGCTCTGGAAAAATCAATGGACAGAACCTGCTCTACAGCATCTATGGAACTTAGCAGCCAACACAAGAGTTCTAGCTACATTATGGAGCATCTGGAAGGAACGAAATAGAAGAATCTTCACAGCAAAAGAAAGACCGACTAGTCTAGTCAATGAGGAGCTACTAGCAAACTCATTATTCTGGACAAATCACTGCTAGGAGAACTAGGCCCTAGATTTTTGTAATCTAGGATTAGCTTGCGTTCGTAAAACAACAAATTAACTGATGTACTTGTAAATATTTTTCTTCTTTTTCAATAAAAACTTATTAAGTAGGCCAAGCCTACTTTCCTCAAAAAAAATATATATATATATATATATATATATATATTCTCAACATATATTCACACATGGGTTATGTCTAAGATTACATGTGTCGCATTTTTTGTCGCACGTAGATACTCCAACCTATTATTTACCTTCCCCATATTTATAGTATTAATATTACCATAAATATATACACAATTACCCTTCGGGGAAAATATATATTGGTCTTTCTTAGTGATTTATATCTAAGATTACTTGCAATGTTTTCTAATAAATTTACTTTAGCAACGACTTACTCTCACCATATGTAGATTTCAATAGCCAATATGGAGATTAATCATTACAAATTTACAAAAGATAAATATTGTACTATGTCTATGTATGATAGAAGTTTGAAACCTTGGGGGTGAAAGTAGTGACGGATTCAGATGTCCAATATATTACGATCCATGATCTACATGGCTTAATTTAGGAGGTGAGGAGAGAACCCGTATTTTCTGAGTAGCAACATTGCTACCCACATTGCTACTCACTCTGAGTATTATTTAATCTAATTTGAATCGTTGGATTAAAGATCAACGGCACGAACACCATTGATATGATTCACGAGAAATTTTATACTATTAAATCAGAATCATTGATCTTTAATCTAATAATTCAAATTAGTGATATCCACTCTGAGTAGCAATGTCGGCTACCAAGAGGATATAGTTTCGGTGAGGGGAGAGGGTTAGATGAGAAATAGAAATTACTTTCTCCAGGAAAAAATTCTATTAACAGACGGAAGAAAGGTATCTGAGGTTAAAATCTTTCCATAAAAAATATGATTTAATTTCTTTCAAATTAGAATGTAAATGTTACCTTACCTCCTCTTCCCATCTTTCTAGTTGTCCTTTTTTCCCTGGAGCACAAGTGCACAACCTAAAAGGTGGGTTACAGTGCAACCGTATTCTCTACATCTTTTTTTTACAAGTGTTCTCTGCATTCATAAATTTGGACCGTTCGATCAGATTTGAACAATTGACTGTCAATTATATGATTTAAAAAAGTTTTTGTATTATAAAATCAGATTCATTCAAATCTAATCTAACGATTCAGATTAAACGAGTGCAGACAACATATAGTTGCAATCGTGCAGAGGATATCGTTTGGGTTACAGTTGGATAATTCTAGTCTCAATTTGAGTACACCATTGTATTAAGAGGTCTAAATGGCTAAATATATATTAAACCTGTATTCGAGCCTGAATTACAATTCCTTGAGTCTCAATTCGACCTAATTGGGCTTCAATCTTTCCTTTTTAGCCCATTTAGAAACAATTGGGCTTTAGGTCATAAATTTCGAGTTCCTTTTTAACTATGTAAGTTTAGAAAATTTACAATTGATATTGGTCGGAGCTGAAGCGCTCCGATAGGAAAATAACTTCTAATATAATACATAATATTTGTATTATTAAACAAGGATTTTTATTATTTGATCGGAAGGTTCACATTTTTTAAAAAGTGATGCAGAGTGAGGTGCAGAGGATACAATTTCATAGCAAGCTATGATGGTTCACACGTAACTCGTATAAAAAACAGTCAATATCGCGTGAGTCAGTGACGGATTCAGACTATTTTCAGGATGATTCAAAATGATGCATATTGTTTAAAAAATTCAAATTATAAGTATGTTTTTAGAAACCTTTTCTAATTATATGATAAATTTTGAAAAAGAAAATTCAGAGTCGATCAACTGATCCATCCTGACTCTTAGTGGCTCTGCCACTGTGTAAGCCTAGAAAGGTTTGTTTGATCTAAAAGACCTACAAAGATATTAAATTGATCAGAACATATCACATATGGCACACTTGATCTAAAAGGCCTACAAATTTATATATATAGTCAGAGTTTTGAATGTTACACTCCCTTTTTTTTTTTTTCTTTCTATCAGACAACAGACAACATATGTTGTTGCAAGGGGCGGTTAGAAAATTCTGAATGGATTAAAAACATCATAATAATGTTAATATTAATATAATAATTACATTAAAATTTATCAATATAGGAGATACAGAGGCAATGAACACATTCGGAAAAATACAAAGTGAAGATGATGAACAAATCAGTAAAGAGTTAGTTACATAATTAGATACAGAGTTTAGTTAGTTACGAATGTATAGGGACAACTGAGCTATTATATATGGATGATCCATGTACTCAAATTATGAGATAATAAGATACACATTCAATTCAATTACATTGTCTCTCTCTCTCATCTCTCATCTCTCTCTCTTTCTTACTCAAATGTCTTCATCTCATATGGTATCAGAGCGTCATTAGAACAAACGCTCCAAATCCAAAATAAAAATTGATTTTCTTGAGATTACTTCATCAAATGAAGAGTAATCCAAATTCATTATTCATTACCACCTTCAGATCACTTACACTAATTCAATTTACACTAGCCTCAATCAAGATAATTATTTGATATGGAAATCACAAGTGTTATTAGTGATCAGAAGTCATAGCCTCACAACCTACATCGATAATGGCAGTATGAGATTGCAAAATTACAAGCTCTGAAGGTGTCGTCAATAGAAATCCAGAGTATGGAAGACGGATCCAACAAGGTCAACTCATACTTGCATGAATGTTTAGTTCCATTTCACCATCCATCTTGGCAAATGTTATGAGCCGTGAGACATCAGTTCAACTATGGCACAAGCTTCAACAAATATAATCTTTTAGTAAATTGCCAAGACACTTGAACTGAAGCTGCAACTACAAACCTCACAAAAAATGGGACTAACATGTGCTCAATTCTTGCAAAGATGCAATAAATTGCTAACAAATTACTAAGTGTTGAATTTGATATCTCAGATCAAGAATTGATACTCTATACACTCCAAGGCCTTTCTTCAGAAATTGAAAACTTTGTTACTGTCATATCAATGAGGCAAGAAGCCAAGAAGCACCCACAATGATAGATCTACAAAGCCCACTTCTAGCACATGAAGCAAGAACTAGAGCCAATTAGAGATTCATTGCAAATTCCACTATACATCGCACAACTCACCTCAACCAAATGAGATTAAACAATGGATCCTCTCAACAAAATTCAATCTTACCATCTCATAATCCCTCATCTTTCTATGATGATAGATCACAACAAGATCATAACTCACAATGGCCTGAACAGGTGAAAAACAACTCCAATTCCTTTAAATCTTACTCTAATTCAAATAGGAACAACAATTCATCCAAGAACAAAGATGTTCAATGTCAAATCTTTTTAATGGGAACATCCAACAAACAAGTGTTATCATTAATTCAATCTCTCATATAATGGAGAACCTCCTCAAGATCATCAAGCACTTGTGACAGAACCAGTAACAACCTCTTCATCTGCCTGGTATCTTGATTCTGATGCCTCCACACATGTCACACCTGACATAAACTGCCTCAACTCATCACAAATCTACTCATGCATCGATCAATTTCATACTGACAATGATACAAGTCTGTATTCTCTCATATAGGCACTGCTTCTATGATCACATCCGGAAAACCTTTAATTCTAAACAATGTTCTTCATGTATCTAATATAACAAATAACCTCCTAAATACAATTTCAATTACTTAAGGATAATATGTTACAGTTGAGTTATCACCTAATTCTTATTCAATAAATACGTTACAGATTTACTTAGCATACATTACTGCATGGAACCCTACATAAAGGACTACACTGTCTAGCAGAAAAGTTGGATTCATTTCAGGTTTACCAAACTTCACACCTCTTCTTTGATGTCTGACATACAAGACTAAGTCATTGATCTTCTTCAATCATTGATACCCTCAGAAGAAATAATACTATCTCAATAAAGAATAAATGAGTCTCCTTTTGTTCAAGTTGTTGTAAAGCCAAGGCTCACAAACAACCTATTTTTGTTTCTCAACCCACCTCTACTGCTCCTCTACAGCTCATTCACACTGACATCTCAGAACCTACACCAGTTACTTCAACTTTAGAAAATAGATATTACATTCATTTCACAGATGAGTACAACAGGTTTAGTTGGATATTTTTTGTGTGCAAATAAATGAGATTTGCAACATATTTTTCAACTATTCAAATGTAAAGTTGAAAATTTACTCTCATATAAAATAAAATCAATTCATTGTGATGAAGAAATTGAATTCATTGATGAGCAAATATACTGAGATTACTTTCGAGTCTCATTTCCATACACTTCACAACAAAATAGTTTAACTAAAAGAAAACATAAGCACATAATAGAGTTAGGAATTGCAAACATGTACTATGCAACTCTACCATTATCATACTGAAATCATGTGTTTGAAAGCACTGTTTTTGTAATTAACATGTTGCCTAGTAAACCAAATAGCTTAACATAACCTTCTGAGAAACTTCACTCTAAAAATCCTAATTACACAATCCTCAGAACAATGAAATGTGAATGTTATCCTCTTTCTTGTACAAATGTCTTCAACTCATAATTAATTAAATTAAGTATAAAGATCAATAATACAACAAATTTATATTTTCACGAAGTTCGAATATAATTTTTTAACACAAATATAAATTTAACACTAAAAATATTATACGCATGAATAAGAAAAGAACATTGTTTCCATTTTTAATGTTTAAATCCTCCACTGGTTTATTGTGCAGTTAGTGGTCTCTCTGTTGACTAATTATGATTTGATGTGAAAAGATTCCTAGTTGACACGTTAAATTTGAACTCGTATTAATGATTTGTAATTATCTCATATTGGATATGAAAAAAAAATGTTATTGACTCGTTCAATTATAACTCGTATTATTTATTAGCCGTCTCGGCTCATCTTAGATATTAATTAATTTTCTCTTTGGATTAGAATATGCTTGCCTTTGTTTTTTGAAAGTATTAAACGTGACAAATTATTTTGTGTAGAGATTTATTTTTTTGTCGCATCAGGACCGCTTTTTTTTTTTTTTTTGCATTATTGATCTGCAACTCATTTAATTTCATTGTGTGTTCTTTATTTTATTCAATCTCACTGAAATTTCAATGACAATATTGCATAATTATTAATGTTTTGTAATTTAATGCATATGAAAACGGAAGATTCAGTGCAAAATATTTAAATATGATTATATTTATTAATATTTTGTAACTTAGTGAAAATCATTTTATGTATATAGTTTCATATCATATATCATATGCATATAAATCATATAAATATTATGTACTTAGTTTGTATGTATATTTTCTTATCCTAATTATGCATATATGTTAGGATAAGGAATTATGCATAGTTTTAATGTGTTCGAACTATGTGTCCAATTCTTCAATTTCATAATACAAACGATTGATCCAAATCGTTTAATGTCTTCTCCATATTGAAATCTTGTTACATATTAAATTTTACATTTGTAAATAACTTTTTTGCTATTTATATAGGTTTTTTAAAATTTGTGTTATTGGAGGGTCCAAAACTAATTAGATCAAGTATTTTAAAAATTCCGAATATATAGAAAAGAAATTTCAAAAATATAAAATTTGTTATATAGATTTCAATATGAAGAAGACATTGAATGGTTCAAATATGTCATTTGAATCATGAAATTGGAGAGTTGATTGCATAGTTTGGACACATACATAGTTCCTTATATCCTAATTCATGTATATATTTTCATACCATATGTAAAATCTTATTATGCACTTATTTTTATCAAATGACATAAAATGGTATCATGTATATAATTTAACATCATATGCAATATAAAATTATATAAAGTAAAATTATGAATGATTTCACATTATATGCATATGAAATCATATTAGATATGTATTTTTCATCATATGTATATAAAATCATACAACATCATATTACATTTATATTTTTTCATACTGTATGTAAATAATATAAAAACGACATAAAATCACATTATGTATATATTTTAATATTACGGGTACATAAAATCATATATATATTTTTCATATCACAAAAAGTTAATGCATATGAAAAAAGAGTCAGTATGTATATAGAAAATCTATAAACATCAAAATTTTGTAAATTACTTGAGTTTTTATTTCGAAGCGAAACCGAAATATAATTCTAGGTACATGATATACTTATGTGATTTAAGTTGTTAATGTAATAAATTTATTTTCTTTGTTGATAATTGTTGATTATTAATTTTGATTTTACTCTTAGTTATTCAATTATTCCATGTTAGTTCTAATTTTCACTTAGTTCGCGCCATTGCTTGAGTTATAAATAAGAACAAAATTCACAATATCAAATAACGAGTTTAAAACGAAAATTAGTTTCTGTTCTTCACAAAATAAGCTTGCAACGAACCCACGCAGTTTGGCATGAGTTATGACAAGTCAAACTAAAAATGAGTCCTTTTTTTTGGGAATTCATATTACACGGAATACTTCGTATTACGAAATAGCAATCGGAATGGTTCATATAATTTCGAGATTCGCACGCACAAATCTCAAAGTTATATGAACCATTCGATTGTTATTTTGTAATACAGAGTATTCCGTGGGATGTGAATTCCTTTTTTTGTTCGGAGCCATATTTAGGCTATGCTCGGTTCTAGGGAAGTTAATGATTGTCTATTTAATCGTATCTCATTTCGTTTCGTGATAAATAGAAATGTTATGATCAAATAAATTTTATTTCGTTTAAATAACGAAATATTTAACAAACATATATTATTTCGTGATTGTTTGTTTTGTAGTTTCGTCTGTGATTATGTATTATTAGAATTGTTTTAATTTCAGAGAAAAATAACTATGCCGAGAGAAAGTGATGAGAAAAGAGATGAAGGTTTTGAATTATGTGTATGATTATAATCGTTAATCATAGGTTCCTAACTTGCTTTAGCGTGATGACATGAGGAGATGGTTGAAGAGCGAAGAGAAGTAGTTCGATCGTTTTGATTCAACTTATTACTCTATATTTATCTATTAATTTTTTCATATTATATCATTACATTCAGAGTTAAATATTACTGGTAAAACAACATTTAATTATCAAATAAAGTGATAATTATTATATATAATTTAATTTTTTTAGAGTTCTATATAATATAACTTAAAATAAAATAGTACAATAGTAAATATATTAGAAATAGTCATGTATATAACATAAAAATATAATAAACTGGTATTGGTAATACTTTGATGTTACAATTAGAATATATGTTTTTGTATAAAACGCCGCGATATATTTGAGCTGTTAAGGCGCAATATATGTTTCAATTAATTAGCAATCAATTCATAACTCTGATTATATGAAATGAAATTTGATCATATTATTTTCTGGATAAATTTCAATTTTCTTTTTAAATATGCCTCTTTGAGCAATCTAACTATATCTGGAGTTATGAATTTAAATAACACGATCATTTATAGAAACATTTGTAACTGAAAGACGAAAATATGATATATTCTACATTTTTTCTTTTATTTTTTTCATGTGAAATTACCTCTTCCTCTCGAACTTGTAATTCTTTTTCTTTGTTAAATGAAACAGTTAATGCACACATGTTGATGAAAAAATAAAAAAAAATAAACAACACAATCCGAACATGAATTAAAGTTTCGTGGCATGTAAGCGGAAAATTTTCATAAAGGGCCTAGCAGCAAAGAATTTCAACAGATAGGGCCGAAGGCACCCTAAAAATTACACAGAGGGCCGAGGGCGCGACTATTAATCGCGCCCCTAAGTTTTTTGATTTTTTTTTGCTGAATTCAATGCAGTTTGCAGTGCATTAACGATCTGTGGGCCCTACAAGTCAGGGGCGCGACTAATACATGCGCCCCTGACATTCTGGGCATTTTTTTTCTATTTATACACATTTTATTTAATATATTAAAATAGTAATTTTAAAATGCACTTATTATATTTATTATTAATAGATGTGATAATATATTAAATATAAATATTATATATTTCATACAAGTAATGATATATTTAATTAAGCAATAATATATTTAATATAAGTAATGATATATTTAATATAAGCAATGATATATTTAATATCAGTAAGAATATATTTTATAGAATTAATAAAAATATTATTGCATTAATAAATATTAAATATATTAAATATATTAAACTTAGTTATTAAATTAATAAATATATTAAAAATATTATTACATTATTAAATATTATTAAACATAGCTGAAGAACTAATATATTAAAAATATTATTACATTAATAAATATATTATTACAAATAAGTAGTTATTAAATATAATTATTATAAGTAGTAATAAATATTTAAATATTTTGTGAAATTATTTATTAAAATATTATTTATAAATAGAAGTAATAACAGTATTTATAATATATGGAATATAGTTATTATAAATAAAGGTAATAATATATTAAAGTGTTTTTTATTAAAAAATTGGAAAACTTACAACCCTATTAATAACAGAAATGTTTTACACTTTACAAGAAATACAAATGGTCGAGTGGCAAGGGGGGTTTGGTTGGAGGCGCTGGGTTGAGTGAGGGCATGGGTTCGAACCCCCCTACAAAAGATTTGAATTAAAAGTCATAAATACTATTTTTATTTTTCTAAGGTTAATCATGAAAAAAAAAATCAAGTTTTGAACGTTGAAAACTTTTTATATTAAAATATTAATAATTTAATACAATTCTTGGATTCTATTTAGGTAACTTTTTGTAACGACTTTGACTGCGCTCGTTGAGACTGTAATTAGTTTTTTTTATCGTCTCAAGTAATCAAGCTGTAAATATCCGAGTCTATTAACACCGCGTCAAGTCTGATTTGCGATCAGAGAAACGAGCGATTCAAAATTGATTCTGACACAAACACATGATAAAAAGTTACAAATTAAGAAATAAGTTGATAGTGGAGCCAAATTTTAGATGCGCGTTTCTCCGATCGCAAATTAGACTCAACGTGGTGGAAGTAGACTCGAATATCTACAATTCGATGGCTTGCGATCATAAAAAAGAATTAATTATGATCCCGGAGAGAGTAGTCGAAGTTTGTAGAAAAAAAATGCTAATCATACTTAATATTTTTTGTAACAACTTCAGCTCAGCTCATCGGCATCATAATTAGTATTTTTTTATCGTCGCAAGACATCAAGCTGTAGATATTCGAGTCTACTTTCATCACGTCGAGTCTGTTTTGCTATCGGAGAAATGAGCAATCCAAAATTGAATCCGACGCAAAATCATTATAAAAAAGACTAATTAAGATATATGTTCAAGATGGAGCGAAATTTGAGATGCACGTTTCTCCGATCGCAAATCGGACTCAACGTGGTGGAAGTAGACTCGGATATCTACAGCTCGATGATTTGCGACGTTAAAAAAAAATTAATTATAATCTCGATAAGTGCAGTCGAATTCGTTACAAAAACTTACATAAATACAACCCAACTCATCAAATAAAATATTAATATTTTTATTAATAAAAAATTCAGAGGCGCTGGATTAAACAATTCAAAAGTTCGTATAAATTAAACTCCGGAATCAGTGATTCCGGAGTTACTCTTCCGGACTCTGTGATTCCGAAGTTACTTCGGTGTCTGTGATTTCGGAATGGCTATTTTGGTGATTTTGATTCGAATTTTGCCAGTTTGGTGTTTTTTTAATTTATTTTGGTTAATAAAAAAAATTTCGGCTGTAAATCCATGGTATGTTTTCATGCATTTTTTTAAGCAAAACAAAATTGGTGCTCATAGGTCACGTACTCACGTGTAAAAAATTCCAAATTAAGCATCTTAATATCCACCGATTTTTTATAATTGAAAAATAAATAAATAAATTATTTTTAAATAGAAAGAGTATTTGAGAAGTTCCAAAAATAGAAAAAGTCGGTGTTGTGAATACCGTCCGAAAAATGCAAAATGGACGGTATTGCAAATACCGTCCATTCAAATTTTTGATTTGGATATGAATTATTTTTAAAACTAACCTAAAAAATAAATAATAACATATATGACCCTAAATTTAAACCTTTGACGATAATAATCCTATTTTATAATTCACATTCAGACCTGTTATTTAAACTCATGCAATCGAGGGCACTTAGAAATTCAAACAGAACAAAAAGAAATTTGAAGTATCTCTGAACACATTAATCTAGATGTTAACATGCGAACATGAACGTTTAAAAATAAAGTCATTATTGTCAAAGATTTGAACCCAGTGTTATAAATATTATTCTTTATTTTTTCAGGTCAGTTATAAAAATATTTTAATTTTTTCAGGGTCATTATTTTGAGATGTTAACATCCTATTTTGTAACAACTTCAGTTGTGCTCATTGAGATCGTAATTAAGTTTTTTTTATCGTCGCAAGTCATTGAGTTGTAGATATCCGAGTCTACTTCCACCACGTCGAGTCTGATTTGCAATCAGAGAAATGTGCATATCATATTTGGCTCCAACTTCAACTTATGACTTAATTAGTAATTTTTATCACGAGTTTGTGTCAGACTCAATTTTGAATCCCTCGTTTCTCCGATCGCAAATTAGACTCAACGCGGTGGAAGTAGACTCGAATATCTATTGCTCGATGACTTGCGACGATAAAACAAACTTAATTACGGTCTCGACGAGCGTAGCTGAAGTTTGTAGAAAAAATGCTGATCATACTGAATATTTTTTTGTAGCAACTTCAGTTGTGCTTGTCGGAATCGTAATTAACTTTTTTTATCGTTGCAAGTCATCGCCCTGTAGATATCTAAGTCTACTTCTACCGCGTCGAGTCTGATTTGCGGTCGGAGGAATGTGCATATCAAATTTGACTCCATCTTCAACTTCTATCTTAATTAGTCATTTTTATCACGAGTTTGCATTTGAATTATTTTTTAATTGTTCGTTTATCTGATCGCAAATTAGACTCGACGCGACCAAAGTAGACTCGAATATCTACAACTCGATGACTTGTCACAATAAAAAAGACTAATTACGATCTCGACGAGCACAACTGAAGTTTGTAGAAAAAATGCTAATCATACTTAATTTTTTGTAGCAACTTTAGTTGCGCTCGGCGGAATCGTAATTAACTTTGTTTTATCGTCGCAAGCCATCGAACTGTAGATATCTGAGTCTGCTTCCACCTTGTGGAGTCTGATTTGCTGTCGGAGTAATGTGCATATGAAATTTGACTCCATCTTCAACTTATGTCTTAATTAGTCATGAGTTTGCATCGTAATTACTCGTTTCTCCGATCGCAAATCAGACTCGATGCGATTGAAGTAGACTCGAATATCTACAACTCGATGGTTAGCCGAAGTTGTTACAAAGAATTACTTAAATATAACCTGATTCATCTATTAAATTAATAATATTTTTATTAATAAAAAATTCATCCAAACTCTTGGGTGTGAAAAATTTATGGAAATGAAGGACGATGTTGGCAACACTGTCCTTTTGATTTTGTAAAAAAGACGGTGTTGCCAATACCGACTTTTTCTATTTTTGATGCTTTTTAAGTAATTTTTCCGTTTAAATATAATTAATTAATTTGATTTCTATTTTTAAGAAAATCGGTAATATCCATCCAGCGAGTTTGTTGTAATACAATACAATGCAATGTATTGGGAACGTGAATGTACAGCTTCAGAGTTGATTGGCTTTCTCATGTAGGCTGCATAATCAGAAGTTCAGAACATGTGGATCCCAGTATCCCAGTATCCCAGTACCAGTATATTTTCTCTTTCCATATCAATATATGGCAGTAGAATGAGCCACGGGCACCAGTGCCGCGTGGATAAAATGGCATGGGAACTGTGTTCTTAGGCGGGTTAGCCTTTCCAAGTACACATGGTGAATTGGTGGGTCTCATAATCAAGCATATGATCAATCACTTGTGTGCATGTTCTGACCACCAATTAATCGCGCGGCTTTCGCGCTGCACGCGTTTGAAAACATTCCATAATTAGTTTCAAAATCTGCACTGGAGATTCGAGTACAGTTTTGTTTTGAAACGGATTGGATGATATGAAACGTTAGTACAGTGCTGTCTGTGCGACAGAAGAATTGAATCCATGCACTTGCTTCATTGCTTGCGTGCTGCATGCTCGGATCACTTTCAAGTTCCAATCCAGTGGTCAAGTCTCAGAAAAAGTGTTCTGGTTTTGGACTGCCACCGTATCACTGCTGAAATTAATGTTTTTAGAAAATTAGTATAATTGGTCAGTTAGTTGAATAATTAGGACAGATATATTTAATATTTCTAAATAGATTAATTGTTTAGACTTTTTAGACTAATATTGAAATGTGCAATACATGTAGATGTTTGTATTATGTTTAATGACATTTAAGTCATAAAACATTTAAGAGGGAAATAAAGACTAGGCTATAAAAGACATAGGAAGAAAATATTGTCCGAATACATGCATTTTATTGATTCTATCTCATCTGTTTTCTTTACAGTAGTGAGTATATATAGACTAATTACAAAACCACATATTTTGTCTATACAGGATCCACGCTGTCTAATATAATTGTAAGTTTGTTAGAAGGTGTTATTTGTTCATCTCCAGTTGTATAATTATTTGAAAGCTCCAATGATGATATAACAGTCCCCCTCAAACTAAGGGGGTGAAGCAATCGTTAGCTTGTCCCGAAGAAGTAGTAATCGAGTAGTAAGAGGCTTGTTCATTATATCCGTAAGTTGATATTTTGAGCACACAAAATTGATCACAAGTTCTTTGTTTTGGATCTATTTTCTAATAAAGTGGTAATCGATTTCAACATGTTTCGTGCGGGCATGAAACATTGGATTGGAGGGTAAGAAAGTAGCTTCAATATTGTCACACCAAAGAATTGGTGGAGAGGAGCAAGCGACATGGAGTTCATGTAATAAATATTGGAGCCAAATGAGTTTCGCACTTGCATGTGCAAGAGCACGATATTCAGCCTCCGTACTCGAACGTGCCACTATAACTTGCTTTTTAGAACTCCAAGAGATTAAATTGGGTCCTAAGAATATAGAGAAACTAGATGTTGATCTACAGTCATCCAGTGATCCCGCGCAATAGGCATGAAGGACAAGAGAAGTGACGGGTGATAATGTGAGACCATGGGTCAATGATCCATTAATTAAGATAGCGTAAGATACGCTTGACAACCATCCAATTAGTAGTTGTAGGAGAGTGCATGAACTGAGATACTTTATTGACGGCAAAAGCTATATGAGGTCGGATAATGGTAGCATATTGTAAAGCCCCAACCATCGTGCAGTAAAGAGTCGGGTTGTCCATGGGATCACCATCATGTGCTGATAGAGAGGTATGAACAACATAGGAGAGGCACAAGGCCGAGAGTCTAGCATATTGGCTCGTTTTAGAACATCCTTGAGATACTTTGTTTGAGAAAGATGAAGTCCAATGGCGGTAGAAGATATTTCTATGCCAAGAAAGAAATGAAGAGTACCCAAATCCTTAATTGCAAATTGAGATTGCAAACATGTGATGACTGCCTCAAGAGAAACCGAGCTATTACTTGTGATGGTTATGTTATTGATATATACTAACACCACAATAGTGCAACCATGATGATTGTAAACAAAAAGAGATGGGTCATAATTGGAGAAACTAAAATCATAGGCAACCAAAGCCGAGCTTAAGGTGTGAAATCAAGCTCTAGGTGACTGTTTTAAGCCATACAAATTAAGTCTTCTTAAGTGAGCACACATATATTGGTTTGGTAGGATCAACAAACTCGGGAGGTTGTGTCATGTACACCGTTTCATTTAAATCATCATGGAGAAATACATTTTGTACATCCAACTATTTAAATGCCCAACCTAGAGATAGAGCTATGGAAAGAACAAGACGAATTGTGGTTGGACGAATAACGAGACTAAAGGTTTCAAAGAAATCAATACTTTACTCTTGTGTAAAACCTTTAGCTACAAGCCGAGCTTTATAGCGCTCAATTGATTCGTCGGCATGACTGTGTAGATCCATCGACAGCCAACAATATTCTGATTCTCAAGTGGTGGGACAAGTGTCCAAGTTTGGTTGGTGATTAGATCTTGAATTTCCTTAGCCATTTTTTCTTTCCAAATGAGAGAAAGCATGGCTTCCTTGAAAGTGACTGGCTAAGTTTGGGGAGGACCAAAGAGGAGAGCAACATGATCAGGGAATAGACGAATTTTTCTTGTGTTGTCGCGAGTTCTGGTAGTCATGGAGTGTGTGGAAGTAGAGGGAGGCCGAGGTTTTTGTTGAGTAGCAACAAAACCTGAAGGTGTGATAATTTGGACAGATCGGTCAGAAGGGACTGAATTTTCAGGGGTTCGATCTGGGGTTTGTGTTAAAATCCGAACAATGATTTCTTCAGAGGTGCAGGTAGCGTCATTTAAATTTTGGGCAACTGTCTCATCATTTGGTTGTGAAATTCGGTCATCAACATTTGAATGAGGGGCAGCAATGGCTATGGGTTATGCACTTGTAGCTTGTTTTATCCAGAAAGGCAGAACAACGGCTACGACACGTTTAGACAAGACACGGCACGACACGTTTAGACAAGGCACGGCACGACACGTTTAGACACGGTACAGTTAAGACACGACACATTTAGGTACGACACGGTTAAGACACGGCACGTTTAGGCACGATGTGCCTAAACGTGCCGTGTTTTAACCGTTTCGTTTCGATTCCTTCCAATTTTTGGCACGACGCGGAACGACACAGTAAAAATAATACAACACTAACCGTGCCGTGCCGTTTCGCGCCAAGCCGTGTTTGAAACAAAACGACACAAATTTAGAACACTATATACAAGTGCGCGTGTTAGCACCCTATGTGTACACGTTGTTTCTTCCATGTCACAAAATAAGCACGGTTTAAATATTAGTTGCATATGCATGTACATATGTCGGCACGGGAGCATGAGATCTGGTACTTAATTAATTAGTTAATAAGAAAACACAGTGGCTAAAACTGTTACAAGTTACAACTTACTTTTTTTTTTTTTTTTTTTTTTGATGAAAACCCGTAGGTACAAATTACAACTTACAATGCACGCAAACCAGCTACAAAATTTCAAATCATTTGTACTACTACTTATTTGATACTACTCGTACTAGCTAGCTAGCTAGTGTATTGATAAAAGGCCAACAAATGGAGGATCTCATCAGAAAATGAATGCGACGTGGCTTCTTTGAGAAACACAACATAGTAATTGTTATGTAATATGAGGGCATGAGGGGCCGTTGTACTAGAGTTTGAGATACGAGTTTGTTCCGTAATATAGGAACATGACAAGTACTAGCGTATAACTCGCGCTCCGCGCAAAAAAATTAAATTTTAAATTTTCGTATTTCAATAACAAAATTATAATAAATCATTTAAATAAAAAAACAGCAGGAAAAAATTTTTGCAATAAAATTGAAAAATAAACATTATCAACCAATGTTGCGTCATGAGTATATAGAATTACTTCGCTGTTATCAGTTCCTTCAAAAGTTTTGAATATGGATTGCTGCATTATCATACAATTTAGGTTGTCTTTAAACTTTTTACTGGATTCTATAAAAAATGCAAAGTACATCATTTTACTGCACTAAGTTTACTTTTTATACCAAACAAACTTCTACATTTGGCGAAGTACTTAAAAAAAGGAAAAAATATTTTGGTTCTCAAATTTTTGCCAATTCATACTTAAACTTTCATTTGCACTAATATCATCCCTGAATTTTATTAGCAAACGAAAATTTAGGGTTAACTTGATTTATTTAAGAAAAGTTCGACAATCATTTTCATTTTTTTAAAGCATAAAAATATTGATGCACACGAAGATTTAAAACTAATTTAGTTTTACTTAAAAAATGGAGTACCGAATTAAGGTGAATTCCAAAAAAAAAAAGGAAGTACCAACTTACAGCTACATATATCTTCTACAGTATACATATGGGAAAAGAATGGATGCATCATGCATTTTGGTGTCTCTCGGTCAACACTTGTAGCCAGGAATAGTATTAGGAACAGAAGATCAGCCTTCTTTCTCAACATTTCTTCCTTTTTAAAGCAATGGAACAAATCCAAATGGTCTGTGAAAATGGGTAATTGTTTTAAGTAAGATATTTATTATAATAGTGACATATGTACCAGAAGTCAATATGTCCGAGTGGTTAAGGAGACGACTTGAAATTTGTTGGGCTTCGCCCGCGCAGGTTCGAACCCTGCTGTCGACGAAAAAAACATATTTTTGGTCTGTTGACCAGATTGATATTAAGGCACGTGTCTCGCGCGTGATCGAGTAAAAATGGGAAAAGAAGGAAGGATTGAGAACAGAGATAAAGAAGACACGCGATTCTGTTCCACAATGATATAGTTAGATGGAGAATTGTGTTAGAATAGTTGTCGAAAATAATGAAGATTTAAAAATGACACTACTACAATAATAAACTATTATAGCAGACTAAAATAGTCTTTTATAACGAACTAAGGAGGAACTGTTAAAGAGAAGGAGCTGTTAAAAATTGGTAAACTCATATATTATAGGTGTCTGTTAATAGCGGATCTTAACGGCCCACCGCTATAACAGACACTTATTATAGCGGCCTTTAGGGTAAGTCTGCTATAACAGACATCTATTATAGCGGACATCAAGAAAGACCCGCTATAAAATGTTTTGAAATTTAAAAAAATGTTGCTGCCATTTTTTGCATTTATTGCGAAATTGACTGGTGATTTGATTGACATTTTTGCATAATCAAGAGAAAATTTAACTATTCGCAAATATGTTATGTTGCTTATTTTGAACAACATAATTTTATTTTTAATCGGCCTTATGAAAAAACTCAATTTTATTTTTACAATAATAATTAAACGAGTTGTGAGAAAAAACTTTTTTTATAGTAATACGTAAAACTCTCACACACAAACACACACACATACACATATATATATATTCACATTCATACTTAAAAAACAATAATATTTGAAGAACGAAAACAGAATGTAGGAAGATTTTTGTGGGAAGAAGAAAGAATGAGGGAAGATTTTAGTGAAGAAAGAACGATGGAGAGTTATTATTTATATAGAGAACGAAATTTTTTGAAAGAAATTCTATGTCTCAATCTGCGGGACTGTGATTTTTTGGAGCGTTGGATTGACATGAATAAACAATTGGATTGGAACTACATGGTGATCACAGACTTTGATTTATAGCGGACTCCACGTTCAATCTGCTATAAAAACTCTATTATAGTGGTTTTCACGTTCAATCCGCTATAAAAACTCTATTATAGTGGCTTTCACGTTCAAACCGCTATAAAAATCCTATTATAGCGGATCGTTGCTGTCATCCGCTATAAAAATGCAACCTATTATAGCGGGGTAAAGAGCATCCGCTTTTAAATGCATTTTTATAGCAGATTTACACTGTGCTTCGTTATAACAGATACGTTTTTATAGCGGATTAACACTGTGGTTCGATTTAAAAACGTTTAATAACGATATTCTTGTATCTTCCCTATTAAATGGATGCTATAATTGCCCTTTTGTAGTAGTGTGAATTAAAATATAAAATGTCGGAGAAGTAATTATTTATGAATACTTGGTGATATAAAAAATTATAATGCTAATGCATGCAGAATGTAGTTTGTAATAGTTTTTAAGGGTCATCTGGGAAAAATGTATTAAAAGCTCAGATTAATTAGAGCTGCAATTAACTCGATGGATAAGTACGCAGGGGCGGATCTACAGTGGTCCAGGAGTAGGCAAGTGTCTATACCTGAAATTTGAAGTCCAACAGAGGCCCGTCAATTAACTAATGAAGTGCCTACTCCTGGAAATAAAAATTGCCTACCCTTGGGCACTCGCCAGCGGCCCAGCCCAATCACAGCACAACTTAGTTAAAAAAAATCAAATATCCAAGCCCACAAAGAGAAATCTTGTTTGTTCTCTGACCTGTCTCTCCCAGTCACAACTAGCGACAGTAAATAAAACAAAAAAAGAAAGACGCGAGTATGCGACAGCGTCTCGATTTTTGAAGGAAAACAAATCTAGAAGAAAACCCTAGTTTCAGCCTCCCGTTCGCCGCACCATTCACGAATCGACGGGAGTCACCGATCACGGGACGAGTTGTGGCATGTGGCTGACTGGAACTGGCTCAGTTGCTCCGCACGACACACAACCTCGCCGGCTCGTCCGTTCTCCACTCGATCCCTCTCTGAGTCTTGGTACTTCTCTGGATCCAACAGTTTTGTTTCTTTCTTTTTCGTTATGTTTCTTTCTTTTTCATTTTGTAATAGAATATATACTTAATACTTCATTGTATGAAGTTTCTTATAGAAATTCTGATATTGTAAGAAATATAGGAAGTTTTCTAATTGAAGTTTCTGTCTTTCTGGATTGACCTCTTGATCTTTGACTCTTTGAGATGTAATCTCTCCAATTGAAATTCAAGAGGAACAATTTCAGAAATTGGCCCAAACTATTACAATGAGGTTGATCCGAAAAATTGGCCCAAACAATTCCAGAAATTGCCCCAAATTATTCCAGAAATTTGTATATTTTTGTCTAATCGTATGAACAATTAATTTAAAGATCTAATTATGACTATTTGAGTTATAAATTCAGCAAATTTTAGTCATAAATTCATAAAATGAAATTTATTTGCAGAACTTGGATTTATAGGAACTCAATTACTCAATTTTAGTTCAAAGGCAATAAACAAGTAAAGACTCACTACGTGTGCAATGGTATACCCTATTTTACTATTTATAATCCGAATTAGCATAATTTTATTACTTATGTAATCTTGACTTTGAATTTGATATTTTAGAATATTTAAAATGGACAAGTACTTTAAAAAAACACTCAAATTTCCAACTGGTTCAATTTCACAAGAGTCTGATACAAATGAGTCTAACATACTCTTTTATGGTATTCAATATTTAAAAAAATATATATATATTCTTAAATTTTTATATGTAATTGTGCCTATCCCTAGTTGAAATCCTGAATCCGCCACTGTAAGTACGAGAGGAGAATGAAAGCATTCTTTCCTTTTTTTTTCTTTGTTCTCTCCTTTCTCCCGGACATGCTCTTGACGCCATTAAATAACAAATGAAATATCATAATATATAAAGAAGATAGACTTCCGAACTTCATGTTTACATCGCGTCATCCCAATTGTGGATTATGTTTTCTATCTTCATCTATTTGATCCAACAATTCATGTGCCACACTGCTTTTTTAGTTAATGTGCTGAGTTTAACTGTCTCAGCATGCTAGCTAGCTGTCCGATCTAGCTAGCGCAGTGTGCAGAGGTGGCAGAATCCGATCTAATCAGAGAAATTCGTCCGATCCGATTTGATCTAAATCCGATCTAATTCGATATTTTGATAAAGTCAAACTATTCGAATCCGACCCGACTTGATCCGATCCGATCTGATTCGTAATCCGAAATGAAGCGACACATGAGCGACCTAAGTCCGACCCGACCCGACCTGAGACGACTCGTAACCTGAGATGGCGCGACACATGAGGACTCGAACCCGACTCGACCCGACCTGAGACGGCCCGTAACCCGAGATGGAGCGACACATGAGGACCCGAACTTGACTCGACCTGACCGACTTGACCTGATACAATCTGTAATTAAATTGATCTAATCCTATCTTCCACATCATGATCTAATTTTACTAACAAATTAACATCAGAAAAATCAAGATTTACTAACACAACTCAATAATGTGACCGATCTTGTCTGATTGAACTTAAAACTCAAAATAATACTTGAAAGTTGTCGGTGCAGCCCAACCCGAATTCGACCTGGTCTCGCCCGACCCAACCTAAGACCTGAAAGTGGTCGATGTAGCTCGACCTAAAACTCGACCCGTTCTCGCCCGACCCGACCTATCGCCCGAAAAAGACCCACGCGACCCGACCCGAACCCGCCTGACCGACCCGACTTGCCACCTATAGCAGTGTGCAAAAATTAGTTCTATCTAGTTTGCTCATTATTTGAGAACATGAATTCACTACTAGAATTGTTGATTTTACTATGGAAGAAAAAAATGATTTTTCGTGGACATAATTACAGAAAATAGGTCATTTTCGTGGAAGAGCCACAGAAAAACTTTCATGCAACTACTCTCGACACAAACATTATTTTTTTAGTTGAGCACCATAAAAATAATCATTTCTCTGAACTTAGTCACGCAAATATTTCCACAGAAACAATACTCTAATGGGCCATTCATGGGCTACCGAGCACTCCACGAAAATATTAACAAATATCCACGAAAATAATAACTCATATTCACTGAAATAATTTCAATTTATGATGCATATTTACATTCAATAATGTAATTAGCACTAATTTAAAATTTTAACATTGCATAAAAAATGAAGAAATCATTTCACAACATATTGAAATTTATTTTACATCTCCACAACAGTTTCATGATAAATTACACTAATATATCAACGACTGACTATTGCACGTTTGTAGGCGGAAACATAGTCACATGGAAAAACAAGAAGCAAAATGTCGTGTCACGATCAAGCGTGGAAGCAGAGTATCGAGCTATGGCATCCACGACAACCGAACTCACATGGATCAAACAATTGCTCGAAATTAAACTTTCCAGTCAAGGATCCAATGAAGATGTATTGCGATAATAATGCCACAAGGCACATTGCTTCAAATGACATATTTTACGAAAGAACAAAGCACATTGAAGTTGATTGTCATTTTATACGAGAGAAAGTGCAAGCAAAAGAAATCGAGACCCCTTATGTGAAGAGCTATGTTACCCCGGTTCTTCCAATACCCATAAGAATCAGTATCGGGTGTGGGTGCGGCTCCAGTGCGGCACTTGTGCGTATCGGGTGCGCCACGTGGCGCACCCTATTATTTTTAATAGGTTTGACCGATTGGTTGCAGTCTTAGGTGCGGCTAGGTGCTCCTCGAGTGCGGTTGAGTGCTTATTTATTTGTTTGTTTAGTTTTAAATATATTGTTTATAAATTATTCATTTTTTATTTTAAATTTATTATATATAGCTGTACCCGTATTCAAGATTTTTTTGAAATTGAAGTATCGTCGCACTCCGATACGATACTCGCACCCGCATTTGTGCAACACAGGTGAAGAGTGAAGACCAATTGGCCGATATCTTTACAAATACACTTATTCCAAAGCAATTCGAAGACATTACAATAAAGCCAAGATTAATTGATATCTATAATACTTACTGGAGGGGGAGTGTTGATAAGAGCTAGGAGGTTTAGAAATAGGGAGCTGATACGTAGATATCATATTTGATACCAAGTATAATGTGCATAATAACTCAAATAATGTGCATTATAACTCAACTAAATATGCATAATAAAATCGATATCAATAGTTGATGTCAAATGTGGTATCTACGAAACATTATCCTTAGAAATAAATTAATTGTAAAAGGAAAATAGAAATAATAGAAGACAGTCTCTGGCACTGTATAACACCCAACTTAGGTTACTAGCCGTTACAGAGAAATGTACAAAAGGTATCGTAAAAGAGAGAAAAGTGTGAGTAAAAAAACCAAAAATAAAAAAACAAAAAGTCACACAGAAAAACGAGTCTATTATTTTTTTCTCAATATTTAATTGCTTGGTAGTTCAGATTATTTTATACAAATAAAATGGTTACGTTACCGTCTTATTTGTCACAAAATGGAAATAATACTGAATTCCGTGATATTTTATACTAAATACGTTGATACATAATAATTTTGTTTCGTTACAGTTCTGTTTTTTGCAAGAAAATAAAATTTCATTTTTAATACAAGAGATAAAAATCGTTCCGTTTTCGTTTCGTTTTGCACTAACAGAGCGAAGCACAGTCGAAATGACATTTGTTGACAGAATGACAGTCCTACAAACAAGCCATGTACTTTCCTTTTTAGGTAAATAATTAAATATTGAAAGGTCAAGTTTCTTAATTGTTTAAATATTCACGAGGGATTGAATTTTGAATTTACTTGAGCTACTATTTCATTTGCAAGATAAAAAAAATCATATTTATAAGATAAAAGATAATAATCACTTGAGGTGCTTGATCAACTAAATCATTTGAGCTAGGTACTTTATTTAAGCACAAGAAAAAAAATTTAAAAATAAATTAATTAGCCAAGAATTATGAATACAGAGTTCAACATAAATTTAACATATTAATATTTCCATATGGGATGATTTTTATTCTGAAAGAAGAACTCTCAATCAAATAGCAGAGACTGATGAATAATCTCATTTCACGCATGCCATGGTGATGTCGTTCAGGAGGAAAATTGTGCATTAGCTTCAATGGTTCCTACGACCTTGAGTGATAAGCTAATAAGGCTGTTGAACTGTTTGATTAGGTTGCAGAGCAATGCGTTTGTATCACTATTTGCCCCCTTCAAACCAACTCTCACATTCAACTTAGTTGTAATTTTTGAAGCAATCTTTAAGCTCTTCTCAACACGGTGCAACTCTGCCAAAGTTATCTTCGTCTCGCCGTGTACAATCTAGTTTGTCAAGTGAATTAATTGCAACATATTTAGTTATTCAAATACATCAATCAATGCTAGAGTATGATAGCTATGATAGCAAAACATGCTGAAAGCAATATTGAACTACAACAATTTGATTGTCTTCTAACATTAAATCATCATGTATTGTTTCACAACATTATTTGTTGACTGAAAACAATGCTTAAACCCCTATATATTTCTTATTATTCAAGCTTTTTATCTTTTTTTTACTTGTAAAATTTGAAAGCCTCACATAATTTATACTAAAGTTGTAATTAATAACCAAATGACGAGATTTGATGATGACTGTTATCTCATTTAAACATGTATACAAAATATGATGTAGAGTTTAGATACATAATTATCTCAAAAAAGATGCAAAGCAATGACAAAGTCTAGAATATTACCATAGATGCCTGTATGATTTCGTGTACTGCAACACCAACAGTCTCATTCAGCTTTTGGGATAACTCGATTTTGGTGTTGCCGTTGATCAAGCCACCATGCACGTTAGACAAAAAATGCAGAATAGATATACCAGTGGCCTTTGCAGCGTTAATCGAGTGAAGCACGACATTTAATGCATTAGCCTCAATATGAGTTTTAGTAGAAGTCGTAGCCTTGAAAGCAGATTCAAAATCAAGAGCACACTTTAGTAGACTAGGATTACCGATGCATGATGATGGAATTAAATAACGATTGTGAGCTGTAGTTTTTGTGGTAAACAATGGGATGAGGAAAACAAGGAGGAGGATAGACAATGTAGGAGTTCTTACTGCCATAATTCTTCTTCTTGTTTTTTTTTGAAAGGTATATTACAATTATTGTATGTTTGATGTTTTTGACGATATAGGTTTCGGGTCAAGGTAATTTATAAGAGGAGATGCATTAGACCATGCTTTCTATATTTAGTACACTGTTTGTGAATAGTCATCCTACATGTCTCTAATCTAAACTAACACGTACTAATTATCTGTTCTAACGATATTTTTTTTCTCTTCTTCTAGTTGTAACTAAGCAAGATGAATGAATCATGTACTTAAACGGAAAGTATAAACTCATTCAAAGTAATATGGACCCATTAGAAGTATCTGTCTTACTTTTGAAGTTTACTTGTTTTTGTTTTGTTTTTCTATACTTGGTTATATATTGTTTTGGTCTGAAAAAAAATAGCGACATTGTTTGTCTGTGTGATCTCCTTGATCTATCTAATTATTGTTCAATGCAAACTATACATACCGGTTTGAAGATTCCAAAAATGAGAACTACTTGTACTGATATGTTTTTATATATGAATTTCTAGAAGTGTATATTTAAATTACGAAATAAGAAATTCAAAGTTCTCCAATAGATCTAAGATCACAGATTGCAATTTGAACAATCTGACGGACCTGATACTTTTTCAAAGCATCATTTCTTTGGGTCTCATTTTATAACTAATATCCAATGGAGCAAAATGAACAAAGCTAGGATTAACCGATATCTATAATCCTAGATGTTGACGTTGCTATGGGACAAGCGGCGCTATATCGTGGAAGCTCATGTATGATGGCAAGTGGCGCTATATCGTGGAAGAGTGCTAAACAGATATTAATAGCATCATTCACAATGACATCCAAATTTATTGCATGCTATAAAACCTCAAACTATGGAGTATGTCTCAAGAATTTTGTCACTAGACTGAAAGTAGTTCCTTCTATTAAGAAACCGTTGACGTTGTTATGTGATAATAATTCTGCTGAGCTCTATGCGACAAGCAACATAAGCTCGACTAAGTCTAAGTACATAGACATCAAATTTCTGACAGTAAAAAAGAGTGTACAGAACAATGAATTGAAGATAGAACATGTGGGTACAGACTTCATGATTGCAGATCTCCATACAAAAACACTACCACCCAAAAAGTTTAATGAGCATGTTGCTTGTATGGGTGTAGTACCTATGTTAGGATAGTTAGGAAAAATGTGAGAGTCTGATTTTGATTTTTGTTCTATGCCATGTAATTTGTAACAATAATGATATACACAAATTATAATTTGAATCTCATTGTTTTCTCTCTTTATTTTTTTTATTTACCTCACTAAAGTAAAGATAAGGGATGACCCATTTGAAAATAGGCACGTACAATCACACTCTCGTGTAATTTTCGAACTATATGTTCGGAATCTAATTCATGTCATCAAACTTGTATTTGACACTGTGATTTTAGTCGGGATAGCCACGCAGAAAATGTTGCGACACTGCTTAAGTCCCTTGTTGGTACAACTGATGGACCGAATTGGTTATGTAGTACAAAAAGAAAGACAGAAAAAATAAAGTAATATGCAGATTCACAGATATATGTAATCAAAAGGATCACACTTGTCCATGTGAGAGATTATTAGAATTGAGACGTCAATTCCAATAAATAAAGTTTGAACTACGTGTTATATGATCAATATATCTCATACTGTCACCTATGTTACGAGGAGTAATACCAGTTATGCTGTAAAATGTGATCAATTTATACAAAGCATAATACGTATTTCGCTATGACTCTGGATATGAATACATGTGGAACAATAATGTTAATTAATTATAATTATTGATGGATCGATTATGACTAATTAAATATTATTGGTGTTAATGTAAAGTAATAAATAATGTTTGATCTAAATCCAACTCAATTGGATCAAAGCTCAATTGGAACAGCATGTAACGCATGTCTATTGCGGCCGCAATGGATAAGAGACTTGACAATAAATCTGCTGATTTTTCAGTACATTGATTGCGGTCGCAAGAGACTTGGCAGAATTCTTGCCAAGTCTGGAAGCCAAGTCAATTGTGGCCGCAATAAGATCCTTTGTGGCCGCAAGAGATCATTCCATAGGCTAATTTCACTGCCTAGATTTGTCGGTATATTTCTAAATAGAAATCTGATTTATACCAAATTTACGCACATATTTACAAAAGTGAATATGATAATTTGGAAATGAATTGGAGAGAATATAATTTCATATATTCCAATGAACCTTTGATAATTAATTATGTATCTTTCCAAGATACATATTCACCAATATAAATAGCGCTGGGTCTCCAAGCATTACCGGTATCTAATCATCTCGTATTAGGGCACATGGATTGTGTATAGTCTATCATTTCTTTCTTCATTAAATAAATTTACTTATCGAATCATTTGTATCCTTGAAGAAATGAAAGACGTCGAAAATTGAATGACTCGTCAGCAAATTATTTCGAGTTCTTTCTCAAAAAAAAAATTTATTTCGAGTTCATGCAGACACATTTCCACCGACTTCTCAAGAGATTACAAGAACACCAGATGAGAGATGTAAAGTAAGTTTTCGCTTCCGCACTCGTTATATTTTGTCTCAATTATTTGCACATAGTTTTCTTGTTTATTTGAATTGCAATTGTTAGTTACAAATTAGGATTTAGATTTGACTCTTACCAAATTTGAAATTACACCAACATAACATCTTACTTTTTCAGGATTATTCGAAGAAAAAATTACTAAAATCAATTGACAGGTGTTGCGATCACCGGTCATTTGAATTTTTAATTGATCGAAGTTTGCAACTATAGTCTTTTCTGTTTTTTTTTAATATCCAAAACTACCTTTTTATTTATAATTTATTTATTAAATTTCTAATACTAAAGGAATCAGGAACTTGCAAAACCACACACCACTACCCCATTTAATAGCGGAGATACAAGAATATCGTTATTAAACCGAACCACAGTGACAATCCGCCATAAAAATGTATCTATTATAGCGGATGGCATCAGAGATCCGCTATTAGGGGTGTAAACGGATCGGATAATATCCGATTTTATTCGGATCCGTATCCGAAAAATAACAAAAATTATCCGATTCGTATCCGTATCCGAAGATATTCGTATCCGTATTCGTATCCGAAAAAATTTAACGGATACAGATACGGTTTGGCTATCATCTATCCGTATCCGACCGTTTAGCTATAATCTAATAATATCCGAAGTTATTAAAGATATCTGTATCCGATATTATCCGATTGTATCCGAATTCATAACCAAAAAATTCAAATTATATATATATTTTATTGGATTTTGTATGAAGATTACAAATCTAATTAATTTTATATATAATTTGTGTTTATGTATCACATTTTTTTTATAATTTATTGATGCATTTGAATAAAAACATATCAAATAAGGATTATTTTTATTATCCGAATAATATTTGTTTCGTATATGTATCCGTCCGATATTCGATTAATATCCGAACCGTATCAGGTATCCGATTAATATCCGATCCGTATCCGTATCCGTATCCGAGACTATCCGAATCCGTATCCGTATCCGTATCCGAAATTTTTTAACGGATAAGGATACGGTAAGACGATTATCCATCCGAATCCGATCCGTTTACACCCCTATCCGCTATAATAAGGTTTTTATAGCGGATGGCATCAAGCATCCGTTATATATAATAGGCTGCATTTTTATAGCGGATGACATCAAGGATATGCTATAATAGGGTTTTATAGCGGATTGAACGTAAAAGCCACTATAATAGGGATTAGCAGATTGAACGTAAAGACCGCTATAATAGGGTTTTTATAGCAGATTGAACGTGGAGTCCGCTATAAATCACAGAGTCCCACAGATTGAGACGTAGTTCCAATCCAACAATTGATTCATTTCAATCCAACGCTCCAAAAAATCACAGTCCCAAGGATTGAGACCTAGGTTTTCTTCCAAATTTTTTCGTTCTCTATATAAATATCAACTCTCCATCGCTCTTCCTTCACTAAAATCTTCCCTCATTCTTCCTTCTTCCCACATAAATCTTCCCTCATTCTTTCTTCTTCCCACATTCTGTTTTCGTTGTTCAAATATTATTATTTTTTAAGTATGACTGTAAATATATATATAAGTGTGTGTGAGAGTTTACGTATTACTGTAAAAAATAATTATCATAACTCGTTTAATTATTACTGTAAAAATAAAATTAGATTTTTCATAAGACCGTTTAAAAGTAAAAATTAGGCTGTTCAAAATCAACAACAAGACATATTTGCAAATAGTCAAATTTTCTCTTAATTATATATTACGAACAGACATTTATGCAAAAATGCTTGTCAAGTCATCAGTCAATTTTGCCATAAATGCAAAAGCCGGCAGCAACATTTTTTTTTAAATTTCAAAACATTTTATAGCGGGCCTTTCATGAAGTCAACTATAATAGGTGTCTGTTATAGCGGACTTTACTCTAAAGGCCGCTATAATAGATCTTTTATAGCGGAGTTTAATATAAAGACCACTATAAAAGATGTCTGTTATAGCGGTGGGCTGTTAATTTCCGCTATTAAAATTTCTATTTAATAACAGAGTTTACCAACTTTTAACAGCTTCTTTTAACAACTCCTCCTTAGACCGCTATAATAGATGTCTGCACATATAAAGAACATTGAGAACTATGAGCACGTAACTTCTTTAATATTCCTTTTAACCGCTCATTTGGGTGTAAAAGAGATACACGTATGAATTAATTAATTGAAAAAATAAAAAAGAAAATCTAACTATACAATTGCGCGTGTTAGCACTTAGCACCCTGTGTTTTGTGTACACATTGTTTCTTCCATGTCGCACAATAATACATGTTATCTTTTGTATTAAAATAATTATGCATGTTATTTTTGTACTAAAATAGTTATGCATGCTATTTGAGTTATAATGCACATTATTTTGTTAACATGCATAATAATTTTTCACTACAAAATTAACATGAAATAACATGCATAATAACTCAAATAATGTGCATAATAATTCAACTAAATGTACATAATAACAACGGTATCGATATTCGGTATCAATATTAGTATGTACGAAACATTTTTCTATGTACATATTTCGACACGGTACATGAGATCTGGTACTTAATTAATTAGTTAAGCAGACATAATGGACATGAGCGGAGCCAGCAAATTGATATAGAAGTGGCTAAATAAAAACTATAATATAATTTGACTTTTATAGAGGAAGCTAACTACTATGACTAATTAAAAAATTTACAAGGTCTAAAGAAAAAAATGTCATTTAAAAAATGATGGAGAGGGTTTAGCCTACTTTGTGAGCAATGTAGCTCCACCTCTGAGAGTGGCTAAAACTATTACAACTTGCGATGCACACAAACCAGCTACAAAATTGCAAATCATTTGTACTTATTTGATACTACTAATACTAGCTAGCAAGTGTATTGGGCTGTCAAACGTTTATAACAATCACGGCAGTTGCCTGTGTCGTTAGTTGTATCGTTTAAACAACGATACAAACAGGATTGTCGTTGATTGTTCTGTTTAACAAACAACATAAAAATTTGAACCGTTGATTGTGTCATTTGTGTAAACGGCACAAACGATTAAAACGTTTGAACTGTTTCAGTTGTTGAACTTCTAAATTCATGCAAAAACCAAAATTGAATTGATATGAAACTGAAATTGAAGCAACCAACTTATACATTTAAACAACAAAATTTAAATGGATAAAAAAATCAACAAAAATAAATACACAAACATGACCGGAATTGCCAAATTGGACACAAATTCATGCTAATCCATACATCAAGTTCATGCGAAGAAAATTACAACACAATTACATAACTAACACAAGTAGGCAACACAAGATTGAAACTACAATAGTTCTATTTTGATCTCAAGACCAACTTAGTTCTCAAGCTACCTCTAAGATCGTACTAACTCAGCTTAAGGCTAAAAATAAAAAATTGAATTGCCAACAACAAATCAAGTGTCTGACAACAATTCAAGTGCATATCACTACCACTACCTTGGAGAGAAGCCGATCCAGGACTCCTGAATTGAACACAACAATCAACAAACATTTCTCACTTCAATCCAGTGCCCCTGAACCGACTTCCCTCCTTTTATGTGCCAGTAACTATCAACTAACAAGCACGCATGTAACAATCAATATGAAACTAATGACATAATAAATAGACAAATAGATATCCATACTCATCATCAGATATGTCAGGTTCTAACACAACACGCTCTGAATCATGATCATCCATGCCTGCATTCAGAGTCCAAATATTCAAAAAGAAAATAAAAGATAGTAAATACAAGTTACTAAACAAAAAAGTTAGAAAATACTAAATCAACCTCTAAGATTTACCTTTGTTTGTTGCCTCTCTTTTTTCTTCTTTCTTTTGTTCTTTCTTTTCTGTCTCTCTCTCTGTATATCTCTTTTTTCGTTTTGTTATTTTTCTTCCCTATCACAAGAACCATTTGTACCAAAAAAACCTTCATGATTGTTGATGGCGACGAGATCCTAGTCAACGATCTTGTCACCAGTCACTCGGCTTTCTAGCTATTACCCTTTTCGCCTTTAGGCCTACATATCTTGCTAAGATCAGGACCAAGCAATAGATCGATCGAACTAGGAACTGATAGCCACTCAAAACCATCTAGGATTTAGGGGAAAAAACAACGAACGAAATGATTAGAATCTCGAGAGAAGAGAGACAGAGACAAAGAGATCTACTGAGATCCAGAGAGATCTACTGAGATCCAGAGAAGATATCTAGAGGAGACAAAGAGACATAAGAGGTGAGGTGATTCAGGTGACACACTCGAGAAAGAGAAGAGCCAGCGGCACAGTTCAGGGAATAGGGATGGTTAGGGATGATTTAGGGTTAGAGCAGGGCATTTTATACTTTGACCCCTTCAAACAATAAAACGATATAAAATGATATGGCAGTGTGCAGTATCGTTGCTGTTCCGTTCATATATACGACACTGGACCCTATATCGTTGATGTGTCGTTGGCCCAAACGGCATATTTTTTTCGTTTCCGTTTCACTAGGCTCGACACGAAACGATCCAACGACACAAACGACTCAATTAACAGTCCTACTAGTGTATTGATAAAAGGTCAACAAATGGAGGATCTCATGAATGCGACGTGGCTTCTTTGAGAAACACACAGCATAGTTATTGCCAATTATTGTTCTATAATTTGAGGGCATGAGGGGCTGTTGTACTGGAGTTGAGATATGAGCTTGTTCCGTAATATAGGAACATGACAAGTATGGAGAATTGTGCTAGAATAGTTATCATAAAATAATGAAGATTTAAAAATGAATTAAAATATGAAATGTAGGAAAAGTAATTATTTATGAATACTTCGGTGATATAAAAAATTGGATTTGACTAACTGAACTCTAATTCTTATACTTCGTCGGGGTATTCTAACTATTGTTTTAAAAAGAGAAAGTCAATCAAAGTGTTTTTTAAAAGCGGAAAGTCAAACAATCAAAGCGTATAAAAAATGAAAAGTTGGACTGCCGCACATTATTCTGTATTAAGAATGTTTTTTATAGAATGCATGTGTGTAGACTAAATAAAATATGTGTTCAGATTAGTTTCTCAAGTTCGTTTTTGCATTTCTTCAAGTCAGTTCTGCACAAAATTGAGACACATACTAAATAAAACAGATGTTCAGACTAAATAAAAACGCGTTGAGACTAAATAAAATAAGTGTTCATACTAGTTGTTTTAAGTCTGTTTTGCACAAAATGGGGCACAAACTAAACAAAACAGGTGTTCATACTAAATAAAACAGGAGTTCAAACTAAATAAAACAAGTTTTCAAACTAATTAAAAGAAGTATTCATACTAGTTGTTTCAAGTCTTTTTTACACTGTTTCATGTATGTTTTGCACATAATTCATTGGATGCAGACTAAAGAAAACAAGTGTTCATACTAAATATAACATGTTTTCATACTAGTTATTTCAAATATGTTTTTGCAATGTTTGAAGCATTTTTTTAGAGAAAATTTGAGCAAAAAAGATGGAGAAAAACTAAAAAAATGTGATTTCAAGCTTTAGAAGTATTTTTCGGGGTCAAAACAACGTCGTTACGGGGTGAAACCCTACTAAAGTGTGTGCGTTGTGTCGTGCCATTTCTGAAAAGTGCTCATACGCGCGAATCAGAGTTATGAGTCAAAAGTAACGTCCGTTCGAAGATCAAACGTTATTTTGTGCTCATAATAACTAAGATATGGTCATACTAGTTCAGACTAAATATAACAGGTGTTCAGACTAAATACAATATGTGTTCAAACTAAATATAACAGATGTTTAGACTAAATTCAACAGTTGTTTAGACTAATACATTTTCTGTTGATATCGCTGTCTCAAATGGTGATACTACCTACTCTAGTGTTGATACTGATTCATTTTCTCTTGTTATTGATGCTAATTCTGGATCCCACCTGTAAGGTTTAATGAGACACAATCTTCCGACTTTTTTTGTTTTGTTTTGAATAGACTTGGATCTCATGAGCTAGAGACTTAATTCTTATCACTCAAAATCACGTATACCTAACGTAGATCTGAAATTCAAAAATAAAATTTGTTTGTCTTATGCAGCGTATAGATATGGGATATAAGACTTCGAATACTGAAATAATTTCTGTAAAAAAATATAATTCTAATGCATGCATGAATGTAGTTTGTAATAGTTTTTACGGTCATCTGGGAAAAATGTATTAAAAGCTCAGATTAATTAGATTAATTAGAGCTGTAATCGACTCGATGGATGAAGTACGAGAGAAAATTGAAGAATTCTTTCATTTTTCTTTCTTTCTTTGTTCTCTCCTGACATCTTATTGACGCCATTAAATAACTAATGAAATATCATAATATATAAAGAAGATAGACTTCCGAACTTCCTATTTACGTCGCGTCATCAACGCTCCCAATTGTGGATTATGTTTTCTATCTTATCTATTTGATCCAACAAATTCATGTGCCAGACTATTTTTTTTAGTTAATGTGCTGAGTTTTATAAGGAAATTAGAATCTACTTTTCTAAGAACATTTTGTGATAGTGTATCGGTCTCGGTGTGAAATCAGAAAGTTTCGTATAGATGTAAGTCTTGAAAAGATTTCAACTGAATCATGTTACATCTATTGTCACATTTCTCTTACTATTTAATACTCATTTTCTCAAGGTCAACATTAGAAAACTAGTAAAACTTTAAGTTACACATTTTATACTCAAATTATAAGTTGAATTGTTATAATTGATAAAGTATTGAAACAGTTTTTTTTTAACTATTCAATATACACTTAAATTGAATAAAAAAAAAGGGATGTTTCTTGTTTCATAAATTCTCCAACTTGTTTACTAGATATTACGATAGATGTAATTAACTCAATATCTAATTGTTTCAAAACTTTCATATCAACCACATGTAATTTTTTGATGTGTTGGAGACTTATCCTAAATTCTTTACAAAAATATCAAACTCAACAATGGTGCCAATTATTCAAATCATTTATGACCCTAATTAATACTGTGAGAGATAGAGACCCACACTAGTTTCTGGGGGTCCGACTCTGCTATTATTTTGAAATAAAAAGAGGATTTCTCTCTGGATCGTAGGATTAAAAATAGAGGTCCCGTTCATCACATATAAACTGCAGAAAAATCTTTAAATTTTAATCTGATCCGCTCATTATAATTCAACGGTCTGAATCAAAGAGAAAGAAAAGTAGGGAATCTCAATCCAGTTTCTAGACTAGTTGTTCTCAGTCCTACTCCAACACATCAGTTTCGTTGAAGAAAATCAACAGTTGGGTTGAAAGAGGTGTTTGAAAATGTCCTGTGTAAGTGTAACTGTGTTTATTTTGTGGTGCTTATTTCTGCTGGAACGAGATATTCTGCCGCGCAGCATCGACACTGTGCGTATTGCGCAGCAAATTGCAGTTTTTTATTTGCATCGAGATTCGTGCAAGCTAAACTTTATAATATCAGACCTCCTGAATCAAATCTGAGCCGTCCGTAGCTTACAACGCAGAAAATCTGAACCGTCTATCAATGCTGCGCGGTAGAATAGCTTCCATTTCTGCTGTGGTTCCAATATGCTACATGACACAAGAAAATAGCATGGATGGACGTACGTCGAGCTACGATTTACTAGTAGATAAGTGTCTAAGAATTAGAAGAGAGATTATCTGCATTTTTTGCACATCTTTTGTTATAATTTAGAACAGCAATGATTTGATTACCAACATCCGGCTCCAGGAAGTATATATCACTTTCATGGAGATGTTTGACATAGTGTATATCAAGAATTTTTGCAAAAAATGTAAAATCTACAACTTCCTTCCACTATCAGAATTTTCGTAATTAGTGTTGAAACAAAAAAGTCATTTTCGTGATCACAAGAAAAAGACATCATTTTCGTGAAATAATCAAGAGAAAACTTTCACGAAACTACTTTCTACACAAAAGATAACTTTTTCGTATAATACCAAAGAAATACTCTTTTTTGTGGAGCTAACCACATAAATGATTCCACGAGAATTGAGTTTGCTTCTGGTTCGGATGCTCTTATTTCGTAGTTAACAATATTGCATATTTCTGTGGAGTTGAGCATGAAATAACTATACATAATCATTTTCTTCAATTGTGTCCCCCACTGATTTATCCACACAATAATTCATATTATTTCTCTGATTTATACTTCTACCAAAATAATTAAAATAAAACAATGAAAATAATTACTAATCAACATAAGTATTTATTTGATTTGTGCAATTTTTAAGAAATGTGAAACCATTATTTACGTCGAGATATTTTTGTCACCAATAGAACCATTATTTCTGTCAGTAAATTTTCAATTGAAACTAATCATATTCAATTAAACAAATACACATTGAAAATTACTTAATTTAGATCATTTGAATAGCATATACAAGTACCAATTCCAAGTATTACAAGTAGTATCAAAATTTTACAGGTCTAAACAACACAAAATATGAACCTATATCCAATACTATATATTGCTAATTAACAAAATGTTGAACATTTCAATTTCCCAAAGTTAAAAAAACGAAACCCATGCCCAAACTAACTACTATATTTGTGGATTGTTCTGATTTGATTCCCCGAACCATTGATTCAGGCTGCCTCATCACTTGAGGCTTGAGCTATAAGTGTTTGTAACCCTAATTCCTAGTTAACAAAAAAAAGAGTATTAGAATTTTCTGCTTACAAGTGAAAATAAATTATAACAACAAATAAAATATCGACGTAGTACTAACAAGTACATGTTGCTAGCTATATCAGTTGTCTCTTGGCCAATATACATTATTTACACAAACCTTAAGTGGAAAAAAGGTATGCTTGCAAATAAATCACTATAAGAAAAAAAATACAAAATATATTTATTGCTAACCAGTGTTGTACTTGTCAAATCAGAGAAAATGTTATGTTATACTTTAAATTTGAGACTTTCAAACAATTTCAAGTGTTGTACTTTTTTCTTACATTAATTAGTAACTAATTCAAAAGAAAAAAAAATCATACAATAAGTAAACAAAAATTAAAACATGAAGAAAGCGTAAAGAATAAGTGAAAGTACCATGGTATTTCCATTTTTTATCCCATTCTTTGTTATCATTTAAGAGATATATTAGTTTTCGATCGTACATAAGGTGTTTGTGAAAATGACTAACAAGAAAATTGCAGTAAATGAAGATTAAAAAACTATCATGGCAGAGAAGTAGAAGGCAAGGTCGAGAAAAGTTATATTCCTCTTTAATGATCTATGGAGTGCGAGGGAGCTAAATTTTTAGAGTGAAAACTAGGTGCTCCAAAGAATTAAAAGTATGAAATTTGCCTTTTTTTTAAAAAAAAACTATTTCAATCTGAATCGGTAAATTTGAGTGAACGATTCAGACAGGGGCGGATTCAGGATTTCCGTCAGAGAGGGGCAAGATCTATTACTTTTTTTCAAGAAGGGGCAAAATGATGCACATTTTTAAATATACATGATTATTTTGCAAAAAAAAATAACAAATCGTACAAATACACAAGTTTATTTTGCAAAAAAAAATTCCAAAGTAAGACGGCTGCCCTTCTCTGACCTCATGTAACTCTGCTCCTGGACTCACATGGAATAATAGAAAGCACAATCCATGTCATCTCCATAGAGCCAATCAACGATGACTAGTGGCAACTCCTGGTTTGTAGAGAATTTGAATGAACACAATTTTGAGAATCCAACCAAAAAAATTACGTAATGGGTTATGTTATGGGGCATATAATTGTTTTCGTGGAAGTGAGGATTTATTTTCGTGCAACAAAACATTTTATTTCATGAAACATTTGTTATTTGGATTTGTTCACGGAAATAATATAAGTCATACGTCAAATTTTTGTATTTTCGAGAAAGCCAAATTTATCATGTAAAAAACATACTAACTATGCTAATAATGAAAATTCTAATAGTATTTCTATGAATAGATAAACTATATATTATATACATCACATCTACAGTTCATTACGTTTTGCTTTTGAGCACATTTATTTCCTTTTTTAGTCAGTGATGTATGTATCTAACCAGAGCTTTCTAATTTTAGAAGAAACAACCAAAAATATAGCCATATTTTTTTCTATCTCAATCGTGCAAGTTGAGTAGTAGTATGGTCCTCTTTCCTCTCTTGCATGGTCCTTTTGAGAGCAATGTTAGAACAGTTAGGTATATATATTTAAAAATTTTGCTAAAAAAAAAAATTTGTCATTTTCTTTGTATTTACTTCTCTTTTTCCCCCAAAGTATGAGTTTTTTTTGTTCTTAAAATTGCAGTGTTTGTCATTGCATCTAAAATTAATATTTTTAAAATTACAGTTCCTGAATTTCATTAAATGAAAACAAGAGTTGCTAATTATCGCCTAGAAAAAACTCATCCAATTTTCATCCATTATCGCGTGAACGATCTGAAACTTAAAAGAAAAAATAAGATGAAGTTATCAACTTATCATGCATCAATGTATCCTTTAAAAAATATATATACAACAATATTATGTTTAATTTATTTTTTGTCAAGCGATAGGCAAATATACATTGAATTCAATCATAAAAGTTCCAAATCAATTGATGGGAAGCTAAACAACTATCAATTAGCCAAGCTTTGATTTGAATGATGAAGGGTGGATCTACATTTTAAAATACTTAATTGAACAATATTATCAATTTATTTGTTAGTAAAGAACTGTTGTTTTAATATATCTAAACTACTTTTCCAAAAACACACAAAAAAAAAATCTAAACTTCGTAAAAATGTGATTTTATATACAAAGGATATAATCTTAGCTAATTCTAGTAAACGTGTTTCTTAATTAATACAGTAATTTGTACGTGAAAATCTTTCAAAAATTCAAGTACATGAAACGTATTGCAGAACTGAAAGAAACTGCTTCCCCTCGTTCCTGCAGATACAATCGCTTCCAGTTTTTGTTTACCAATAGATACCAAGCTTCTACTTTTTAAGTGTTCTTTTTCTTATCCAAACCCTACATCTACAGGGAAGATCCAATTGTTGAACTTAGCTGAGCTGGTACGACTAGTTCTGGCCTACTAATTATTTAAAGTGCAACTAGAATGTTGCATCCTTATCCTTTGTATTGGTTTCAGGATGATTTTGTTTGTATATAGAGACCTTTTTTTACTAGTGCAATCTCCCGTGAAGAATCCAAGAAAGATTTTTTTTGCTTTTCCCATTTTTATAGAAGCAATTGTAAGATGCATGATCTATGTAGAACTAAAGAATATTTCTTTTGAACAAATTGATAAACCTACAAAAGAGTTGCAGCCTTTAATTAATATATATTTAACATATCACTCAAGAGAATAAGCCACAAACTATATATGTGGTGGCTAACAGATACATCATTACATTGTTCATCAAAATTACATATGAAAAAAACCTCTACATGTACAATATTTTTACAGCCAATCTGTTAACTATTCAACTCATTTAACCGTGCGATTAGCCCGACCCGAGTTGCACCTGACCTCAACTGCCTTATTGCCACGGCAACTCAACAGTCCGCCGCTAATTCCGCCACCAGCTCCAGAAGCTGATTTTCTCTTATCAATTCTAGCTCTTTCATTTTGAATAAATCTCATTTCATCAAATTCTGATGCAGCACTCGAAAAGTTAGCCACACTAGCACGATCAAATCCTTCCGCTGTAGTCACGCTCCATTGCACACTGGCCTCACTCGGGGGGTAGCAGCACTCACTTTGTGCTGTTTCATCAAAATTTCTTCTGAACCCAGGTGGTAATTGAACAAGCCGGCGTGGGTCAAGAAGATCATCTAATGAGTCACGACGCCGAACATGTGATGTGGTCCGGAAGGAATTGGCTGTGAAACTCTCTAGCTCAAACAGTTCTGAGCTGGTATCACTCAGTTGTTCTTCATCTGTCTTTAGTTTGATCCTACTTGGAGGTGCAGTTATGCGGCTTGTGCCAAAGACTTCTATAGACTCTCGAGGTGGTTCAATGGCAGTTGTTTTAGTTGTTTTGGTCACGGCGTTGGGTAAAGAGAACACCGTTGGATTTGTGATGGAGCGGGCAACCTCAGTCGGGAAGGGAGGTGGTGCTTTTGCAGTAAACAAGGAGGGGGAGCGTACAAAATCCCTCTCCTTCGGCCATGTACTCGATGATATTCTTACTTTGGTGAGTGTCTCCAACGGTACAACTGAGCTTGCAGTATCATCTTCTTTTTGGTTGCTCTGTAACTTGCTAGTTTCAGACGATCTGTTGGCTGATTTTGCATAATTTGAGCATTTCGGCTCAGACAATCTGTCATTAGTTTTTAGGGATCTTTTACCCACACAAGGGCATCTGAGGCTAAAAATGCGGCGACCTGGCGACTGAGGGGGTTTAGGCTTTTCTTTCATAGTATAATTTGCCACTTTAACCTTGACAGAACCTGTGGGTCGGGGTAACAAACTGGATTGGCTGTTCCAACTTGCCTCAGAAGAGGCCGCCAAAGTCAGAATACTTCCGTTACGATAGTTCTTGGCATAGCTTTCAATAGATGAAACAGATGAGGCACACTGATTGGTTGGTATGTCATGTTTCTCAGTAACTGAGCAATCATTGAAATACTTTTTGGCATCAAAGATGCTGAGTTCAGCATCATCAATACGGCACGAGATCCGACTAGGTGTTTCAGCCTGAGGACGGATATATGGAGCCGGTGTGGCTGGGAAAGGATGGGGTTTTGGTGGGAGAGAGAGGTAAGAGGAGGGTTTGGATGTAGTAGAGAGAGGTTTTAAGAGCGGGGCGGGGATGACGGTGTAGGTCGGTGTGATCCTGTTGTTTCTTTCCATTTAGAATTGAATGAATGGAGTGAGTGATTGTTTTATTTTTATGAAAGGAATGAGTGACGAAGTACAGGGATGTATGGGGAAGCTGGATATATGAAGGTGAGTTTGAGTTGAGAGTAGAAGATGAGACATGAGGTACAGATGCTCATGCTCTTGTAGTTATATAGATATACCGAGCTTGAGTTGCAATACTTTTTGTCTGAGATCAAGCAAAAAGGCACAAGGATGGGGAGAATAAGTATGGGCACTGTATCATTCTGCATCCTGATACTGACAATGTGGATGCAATAAAGAATTAAAGATATGGAAGTTGCAAATTGCAATATGTGGATAAGTACTCGTACAACATTTTGTTATTAATTGTTCATTGAAATATCCAGTGAAGTTGTTAACCCCATCCAGTTATTTTCTCTCTTGTTAGATCATATGAATATGTAATGGCCACATGTACCATGCCACATTTTTATTGTGCCATATTCTATTTACTGTCCCTGGATCTTGGCCACGTCATAATGCTGGATCTGCTTAGTTGTAAAATGTGAGGAGACAAGAACATCACTCACTAGCGTTTTGGTTGTGCACGCAAGAAGCTAGATGGATGCCACTAAAATTAAAGATACTTTTTACTCGAGATAACGAGTCAAAGATGCTTCAATCACACTTAATTGTTCTTTCATGTGCACGTCAATAGCACCAGATTGATTATCTACTACCTATAACAAAAAAAGAATGATAATTTTTCTGTTCTTTGTTTATTTGATTGAGGATCACAAAATTGGTTTGGAAACTTAATACAGTCGTGATACACCAAGCTGAGGAGACGTAGATATCAATGATCTCGATCTCGCATCATATGAAATACATGCACAGTGACTATCATAATAAATTCTGACAACGTGTACTTAAAACCAACCATAAAAATTATAGAAGGGCTGTTTATTTTCCTCCAGTTGTAACAGTGGGGCAAAAAAATTCCCATAGTTTTAGTACAAAATTGTTCATGTTATTCATGGATCTCAAGAAACTATCAAAAAAATTTGATCACAAGATTAAAACTTCCAAATCTCTAGGAAAAAGGAAAAGACATATTCCAACCCTATCACCGGTGAGATTTTTGAATGGGCACCATTTACACCACTTGGTTGGAAGTGCCATGCTCCAATGTCATAATAAATTGGTACCAGGTTCTGTACCTGTCACCGCTTAACCCATTGGAAGCTCTTTCTTGCCTTTGCCTTGCCAGGCTTCTTCCTCTCAACCACACGGGAATCTCTTGTCATATATCCAACTAAATGATCAAAGAAATTAAACAAAATTATGTCAGAAAAGGCTTGGCAAGAACTGAGAGATTTGACCAACATTTTTAACACAGATAGGTGGCTGACCTGCTTTCAGATAGGGACGGTATGCTGGCTCGAAATTTTGCAATGCCCTACTAATACCCAGACGAATTGCTCCAACTTGACCTGCAAACCATATAGCCAATCTCAATGGCACTAACTGGTACCAAACAGGATGTAACAAGACTAGAATATTTTAGGTTTAATTTACCTGAAACACCACCACCTTTGACAGTACAGTTAACATCCCACCTACCCAGTGTGTCAGTCACAGTAAAAGGCTGCAATAAATCAGCTCTATGATCCAAAATTGGGAAATAAACATCAAATTCCTTGTCATTCACAAAAAATTTGCCACTGCCAGGCTGGATCCATACTCGCGCGATACTACACTTTCTTTTGCCAGTTGCATAAGCTCTCCCCTTTTCATCAACTTGCTTCACTCGTGCTTTCGCAAGTTCCTCTTGTTTCCGCTTCTCGATTTCTGTTCGACTTGATTTGGCATTTAGTTTAGCTATTGCCCTATCTTCAATTTCTCTTAGAGGAGGTAGGCCGGGCACGTTGCTGACGTCTTTTAGGAGGATTAGGCTGTCAATCATGTCATCTGTTATTCCTGTTGTTGCGATTAAATCCCCAAATGCACGGTTTGGGCCTGAAATTTTAAAATCGAAGGAAAAAGGATTGCAAAAAGTTAGTGTTTTTTTTTAAATGAATATGAAACTAGTTTAATCTGAAAAAATAATTTCATTGAAGCTTTGATCTGTTCATGGAACTCGTTTAATCTGAAAATGACCAATGAGCTGACAAATATTTCCAAGTTCCGGTTATCAAGAGTAGATTGTATTCTCTCTTAAATTTCTCGCTTTTGGAACCACCCACATGCTACAATGGCCAAAATTGCATGCAGTAATAACAGAAACTACTTCACAGATAATTCCAAGAAATACATTCAGGGACCAATTCAAACAAATGTGACATCGAAAATGCCCTTATACTTAGTTAATTGAGCTGTGGTTACATACTATATTATACACAAAAATCAGAAGATCTTTGAGAATACAGAAGTACAACTTCAAGTACAATATTGAAGGGCTTAATATATCTTCTCAAGTCTAAATATTAAATATTTTGATAATATTAGAGGTACACCTGTAGGATGAGCTATATCCTTGATCCTACGATATGGACCTTCTAACAAATTTTGCAACTAACTGAAAACAAAACCCTTAAGACACGTTCATCTAGTCTTACATCAAGTCAGAGACTGTCTACTGTTGAAGAAACTTGACCATCTGCCAAATTGCTTTCTATCAAATAGTTTTATTCACTTATTCCATATGAAATGGCTGATTGATTAATTTACCAAAGAACAAAATGGTATATTCCAACAGCCACATTGTATGCAAGTAGTACAAAAATAAATCATTTTACAGAGCGTTCTGAAAATAAATTTCAGACACAATTTTAGACGGGAGAACCAAGTTTGCACTGAATGTGCAGCACGTTGTTTGACATAATTTTGTTATGAAACACTAATCGGAGCTAGATACAATCCTTGCAAACGCTCTTTTGATTTGCATAAAATATCCCATTGTAATATCATTTATATATACAATTTAGAAGATTAAATCTTATTTAAATAAAAAAAATTAATTGAAATGATGTCTGTAGAAGTACATAGATCTTAGACTTATATATACTTTTCATTTTCAATAACAACTTGCCAGTATGTTTCAGACTCACTGTATACGCCGAACATTATAGACAGATTGTCTCAATGGATAATGTCAAAGAAGCCTAATCAGCGATATAGATTGTTTTCTGCCATCAGACTGTTATCATAATAAATCTAAATTAAATTATTGATTGCCTGCTCATGGAAGAGCCCAAAATGCTAGACTTCATTGTCAATAATATTTTTTCAACATCAGCTCTTGTCATTTGTTGATGTACCTATCTATATTCCTACAGCCACGACCTTCTGAACACGGGTACCAACAAACCAAGGAAAACTCCACGAAGATGCGGCAACAGAATAAGAAGACTAGATTAGCAGATTTGGTCTGAAATTATCCAGAATCTCTGTTGCTCCTTCATAATTTATATTGAGTATCCAAAATATCTATTGCTCCTTTATAATTCATATTGAGGACTTTATTTTTTGGTTCACAAAATTCAATCAGATCCTCATTTTGGTCCCAAATAAAACAAAGATATATTTTATGAATCAGTAAACATTTACAAGGAGAAAAAACAGTACAAACCTTTGAGTGTTGCTCTAAGCTTTTCCTCCACTTTATCCAATGAAGCTTCATCTATTTAAATACAAAAAGTAGGATCATAGATCTTTAGACTTGTAGACTTCTCAATAACAATTTGCAAAAATAACTAAGGCTGAAATCTGAACATTTCAGACTCACTGTATACGCCAAAAATTATAGACAGATCGTCTCAATGGATATTGTCAAAGAAGCCTAATCAGCGATATAGATTGTTTGCTGCCATCAGACAGTGTTATGACAATAAATCTAAATTAAAGTATTAATTGCCTGCTCATGGAAGAGCCCAAAATGGTAGGCTTCAATGTCAATAACATTTTACTTCAATGTCAGCTCATGTCATTTGTTGATGTACCTATAGTCCTATAGCCATGTACAGGTGGCAAGACCCGACCGGACCCGACAAACCCGACAGACCTGAACTAGCCCGATATGACCTGAAACCTGTAATGATCCGACATTAGATGACCCAATACACGATCCGACCTGATTTGACCTGAAACCCAAAATAACTCGACATAAGATAACCTGATACCCGACCCGGCCTGGCTCGACATGATCCATGATTCGACACTAGATGATCCAAAACCCGATCCGACCTGGCTGGACATGACCCGTGAACCGATACTAAATGATCCGAAATCCGGCCCAACCCGATTTAATATGACCCAAAACTAAGATAACCTAACAAATCCATCTTACATGGACTAGTTCGATATGACATGAAACCCATAATGACCCGACACTAGATGACTCAATACCCGTCCCAAAGTACGAAAGGACCCAACTTCGAATGAGCCAATACTCGACATGACTCGAAGCCCAAAATAACCTGACACTAGATGACCCAAAACCCGACCTAATTTGGCCCGGCATGGCGTATGACCCGACAATCTTTCTCTAAGTCGAATTGACCCAACCGGAACCCACCCAATTTCCACCTCTATAGCCATGATCTTCTAAACACTGGTACCAAAAAGAGAACTCCACGATGATGCGGCAACAACATAAGGAGATTAGCTTAGTAGATTTGGTCTGGACAATTTAGTTTTAGCATAGCAGATTTGGTCTGAAATTATCCAGAATCTCTATTGCTCCCTAATAATTTATATTGAGGACTTTACTTTTTGGTTCACAAAATTCAATCAGACCCTAATGTTGGTTCTGAATAAAACAAAAGATATATTTTATGAATCAGTAAACGTTTATAAGGAGAAAAAACAGTACACACCTTTAAGTATCGCTCTAAGCTTTTCGTCCATTTTATCCAGTAAAGCTTCATCTTTTTCTAATTTCTCCTCACCCCTTTTTTCATTGAGACCTCCACCAAAGCCCTCTAACCCAACTTCTCCTTCTTCAACGCTCTCAAACAAACGACTTTTTTCTTTCTCCTCTGTCTCAAACCACCAGGGCTCCTCATGTTCGACTTTCCCTGCTCCTCCCCCCTGTTCCACCTCAGCAAACAGATCTACTTTAGTCTCCTCCCTCGATCCATCCTCCCACGCATCAGAAACACTCGGTCGGTTGGCTTCATCAGCTGGATCGGATCCGAATGCCTCGTCCCCGAACAGAGATGATTTCAGCTCCTCCGAATCGTCCGAGGTCTTCCAAAAGTCGCCGGGACCGTCTGAGCCATCCCGGCCAGAGGTGGAGTAGAGTCTGATAAGGAAATGGAGCTCACTAGTATGGTTGAAACTGGAGAGAGAAACGGGAGGGACTGGAGGGAGGAGATGGGATGCTGGGGTCTGGAGAGGGAGGCGGAGTTGGAAGCGGAGCGACCTGGAGAAGAGACGCCGGAGCATGGTGGAGGTAACGAGATGGGAGAGAGAAAGTGATGGATCATGCACTAGGGTTTTAGATGGTCTTTCGATTCGATGACGCGATAGAAATATGGGCCTGAGAAGGTGGAAACGGGCCCAATGAAGGAACAAGTTTTAAATTGTATAAGTTCATTTTGCTCCATTGGATATTAGTTATAAAATGAGGCCCAAATAAATGCTTCTTTGAAAAAGTATCAGGTCCGTCAGTTTGTTCAAATAGCAAATTCTGTGAACTTTATATCTGTTGGAGAACTTTGAATTTCGTAATTTCGTAATTTAACTATACATTTCAAGAAATTCATAAATAAAAACATATTAGTACAAGTAGTTCTCATTTTTGGAATCTTCAAACCGGTATGTATAGTTTGCATTGAACAATAATTAGATAGATCAAGGAGATCACACAGACAAACAATGTCGCTATTATTTTTTTCAGACCAAAACAATATATAACTAAGTATAGAAAAACAAAACAAAAACAAGTGAACTTCAAAACTGAGACAGATACCTCTTATGGGTCCAGATTACTTTGAATGGGTTTATACTTTCCGTTTAAGTACATGATTCATTCATCTTGCTTAGTTACAACTAGAAGAAGAGATAAAATATCGTTAGAACAGATAGATAGTACGTGTAAGTTCAAATTAGAGACAAGTAGAATGACTATTCACAAACAGTGTACTAAATATAGAAAGCAAGGTCTAATGCATCTCCTCTTATAAATTACCTTGACCCGAAACCTATATCGTCAAAAACATCAAACATACAATAATTGTGATATACCTTTCAAAAAAAAAAACAAGAAGAAGAAGAATTATGGCAGTAAGAACTCCTACATTCTCTATCCTCCTTCTTGTTTTCCTCATCCCACTGTTTACCACAAAAACTGCAGCTCACAATCGTTTTTCAATTCCATCATCATGCATCGGTCATCCTAGTCTACTAAAGTGTGCTCTTGATTTTGAATCTGCTTTCAAGGCTACGACTACTACTAAAACTCATATCGAGGCTAATGCATTAAATATCGTGCTTCACTCGATTAATGTTGCAAAGGCCGCTGGTATATCTATTCTGCATTTTTTGTCTAACGTGCATGGTGGCTTGATCAACGGCAACACCAAAATCGAGTTATCCCAAAAGCTGAATGAGACTATTGGTGTTGCAGTACACGAAATCATACAGGCATCTATGGTAATATTCTAGACTTTGTCATTGCTTTGCATCTTTTTTGAGATAATTATGTATCTAAACTCTACATCATATTTTGTATACATGTTTAAATGAGATAACAGTCATCATCAAATCTCGTCATTTGGTTATTAATTACAACTTTAGTATAAATTATGTGAGGCTTTCAAATTTTACAAGTAAAAAAAAAGATAAAAAGCTTGAATAATAAGAAAGATATAGGTGTTTAGGCATTGTTTTCAGTCAACAAATAGTCAAATAATAATGTTGTTAAACAATACATGGTGATTTAATGTTAGAAGACAATCAAATTGTTGTAGTTCAATATTGTTTTTAGAATTTCAGCAAGTTTTGTTAGCATAGCTATCATATCTCGCATTGATTGATGTATTTGAATAACTAAATATGTTGCAATTCACTTGACAAACTAGATTGTACACGGCGAGACGAAGATAACTTTGGCAGAGTTGCACCGTGTTGAGAAGAGCTTAAAGATTGCTTCAAAAATTACAACTAAGTTGAATGTGGGAGTTGGTTTGAAGGGGGCAAATAGTGATACAAACGCATTGCTCTGCAACCTAATCAAACAGTTCAACAGCCTTATTAGCTTATCACTCAAGGTCGTAGGAACAATTGAAGCTAATGCACAATTTTCCTCCTGAACGGCATCAACCATGGCATGCTTGAAATGAGATTATTCATCAGTCTCTGTTATTTGATTGAGAGTTCTTCTTTTGGAATAAAATTCATCCCATATGGAAATATTAATGGGGTTATATGTTAGATTTATGTTGAACTCTGTATTCATAATTCATGGCTAATTAATTTATTTTAATTCTTCGTAACGAAACGATTTTATTTCATTTTTAAAACGAAACGATGGAGGGAACATGTATAACTATTTCATTACAAAAAAATAACATGCATAATAACTCAAATAATGTGCACGATAACTCAACTAAAGGTGCATAAAAGTTCGATATTTATAGTTGATATCAAATGTGGTATCTACGAAACATTATCATTTAATTATTTACCTAAAAAGAAAAGTACATAGCTTGTATGTAGGACTGTCATTCTGTCAACAAATGTCGTTTTTGACCATGCTTCGTTCTATTTCGTGCAAAACGGAACGAAAACGAAACCATTTTTTATCTTCTGTATTAAAAATGAAATGGAATGGAATGAAATGTTATTTTCTTGCAAAAAAACAAAACAGTAACGAAACAAAATTATTTTGTTTCAACGTATTTAATATAAAATATCACGAAATTCAGTGTTCTGTTTTGTTTTGTGACAAATAAGACGTTTTGTTTGTCAATGTTCGTAACACTATATCATCTCTTTACTCGTTACTAAAGCAACTAATCTGAATGATAAACCATCTAAAATGAAATATTACCCATCTAAGATAAAAAAAAATGATGCAATTAACCCCATAACAAACTAATAATCTGAACTACCAAGCAGTTAAATATGAAACATATATAGAATATGCATATTAAATGATAAAAAAAAGTCAACCAGATTGGTATAAAAAACTAACGTCATATCGAAGTGGTATCAAATTATTAATAACATCTAAAATCTAAAATCTAAAATCGTTGTTTTATTGATCTAGATAATTTATTCCAAATGAATGTTTTTCAATTATTCAAAATAAACAAAATTTACAATGATATAGAAAAATATTGACTGAAAATGAAATGAAGTGCCTACTTATTCACGACCTAAATGAAGAGCAAAAGCACTTTGATGATCGTTTGTATAGTACCTGGAATGTCTAAATAACAAATGTAACAATCTAAATAATAAAACTAATTATATGAACAAAAGTGAAAAAATTAACTAAGTTAAACCGTATGGCAACCACTTGCATAGTGACAGGAAGTAACACGAACGAGAAGAGTATAACATAATAATTAACTTGAATAATAATGACAACTATAGTTGATTAAAAAAAAAGAATCAGCTCTTGATCTAGTAATTAAGAGCAATGCTCTGAAATCGCATGCTTGAAAATCAATTTTTGAGAACTTTAGATCAAAATTTGAATTAAATTTAAGACTGAGACCTCACTTATTCTAAAAAAACTAGTTGATTAAAAAAGCAATAATATGCTACAGAATGAATTGAATCAAATATAGTAAGAGCCATCAACATATGAAATAGAGTAACTACAGGATAATTAGTTGGCTAGTTTGAATTATAAATAAAACAATACGAATAATAAATAATTTTTTTATGAATCAAATGAACAAGTTAATAATTATGAATTATAAAGACAACAAGTTGCATATAAAAACAATTAATATGAAACAAAACTTGAACAATAAAGACAACTAGTTGCATCATAACAACTATAAATGTGAAACAAAATAAATGAAACAACACAGAGTAAAACAGTAAAACAAGTGAGATAGAGGGATGACAATATTGAGGGAGAGAGCACAGTTCAGACAAATTAAGTAGAAGGCGTGAGTGTCATGTACTGATGTGTGTTGTAAGTCTACGGACAATGAATCAAAAATAGTAAAGGGCGTGAATTAATGCATACCCGAGAAAGCAGGAGAGCGATAAAAAAGATAGAATGATCGAATTATGTGTAATATCATGTCCTGTTTTCCAGAGCAAATCATGTTTTATATTATATATTTAGAGTAATATAAGGTATAACTAGAGGTGGCAAGTCGGGTCGGCCGGGCGGATTCGGGTCGGGTCGGGTTAGTTTGATTGTCTATAATAGTCGGGTTGGGGTCGGGTCTGGTGAGGTCGAGTCGGATATCGGGTCGTCATGTGTCGACAACTTTCGGGTCACGGGTCGGGTCGGGCGAGTCCGGGTCGGGTTTCAGGTCGGGCTGCATCGACAACTTTCGGGTCTTGGATCGGGTCGAGCGAGTCCGGGTCGGGTTTCAGGTCGGGCTGCATCGACAACTTTCGGGTCTTGGGTCGGGTCGGGCAAGACCTGATCGGGTTGCACCGATAATTTTCAAGTATTATTTTGAGTTTTAAGTTCAATCGGACAAGATCGGATCGCGTTATTGAATTTTGTTAGTAAATCTTGATTTTCTCTGATGTTAATTTGTTAGTAAAATTAGATTATAATGTGGGCAAAATAGGATTAGATCAATTTACAGGTTGTATCAGGTCAAGTCAGGTCGGGTCGGGTTGGGTTCGAGTCCTCATGTTACGGGTCGTCTCGTGTCGGGTCGGGTCGGGCTTAGGTCGCTCGTGTGTCGCTTCGTCTCGGATTACGAATCATCTCGGGTCAGGTCGGGTCGAGTTCGGGTAGTTTGACTTTATCAAAATATTGAGTCGGGTCGGATTCAGATCGGACCGGGTCGAACGGATTTCTCGGGTCGGATCGGATTCTGCCACCTCTTGGTATAACATATATAGAAAAAATAACATTAACAAGTAGATCAATAATTTGACAGAGCAAGGAGATCAATTATATGATCGACCAATCTTTTTCTTCTTTTTTTTATAGGGAAAAATAATGCATGACAAATTACAAAGTAACAAAATTAAAAAATAACTTCACTTCAAAAGTAGGGTCTACTCTCTAAAGCTGGTTCAGAAGAATTTGAAACTTTGAATTAATGGATACCCAAAGAAAATAGCTTCTGTCAAATACTTAAATTATTCACGCATCTTGTTAGTTACAACTAGAAAGAGGAAAACGACTATTGCCTAACAAAAGAAAATCAATTGACCAATAACAAGAAATTTACTTCTCTCATATGAATACCAGACCAAGATTAATTATAAATTTGAACGCAGTTAATTTATCGTTTTTTTTTTTTTTTTGAGAAAAGTAGACAGAGCCTACTTAAAATTTTTCATTAAAACAAAAAAGAGGTTTACATTATTTATTTACATTGAGGTTTTATTCAAATGTAAGAATTACATCGGTGATTTCATCCTAGAATGGTAGTTCATTGATGCGACTCGTAGAGTGCTTCTATGGCGATGAAACTGACTGGACGTGTCCTTGAGGAGAAGATTCGCCGGTTTCTCTCTTTTCATATGGTAATTAATTTATCGTTAAAACAAATAATAACTGCAGGTTGAAAATTCGAGCAATGTAGGATGCATGTGCACAAGCAGTTAAATAAAAATAGAAATCAAGTCTCATATAAATTGCCTTCATGACCGGAAATCTATACCATAAAAAAAATCAAACATACAATATTTGTAATATACCTTCACAAAACAAGAATGAGAATTATGGCCGTAAGAACTCCCACATTCTCTATCCTCCTTCTTGTTTCCCTCCTCTCACTCATGACGTCGAAAACTGTAGCTCACAATAGTTTCTTGTTCCCATCGTCGAATATGTATCCCCCGAAATAATGCGGTTTCCGAAATGGTAAGCGGACAACACTGTTATGCTGTAAATTCGTTGGTACTGTAGCAAAAACACTGTGCGGACAGCACTCGTCGTTGTAGCAGTGGTGAGAATGCAGGAGGCCCACTGCTGCTGATCATTTCAGGGATGTGAATTCCCCATCGTCATGCATCGGCCATCCTAGCCTACTCAAATGTGCTCTCGACATTGAATCTGCTCTAAAGGATGCCACTTCTACTAAAACTCATATAGAAGCTAATGCATTAATTGTCATGCTCGACTCAATTAATGCTGCAAAGGCTGCTGGTATATCTATTCTGCATTTTCTGTGCAGCAATCCCATGATCGAGTTATCCCAAAAGCTGAATAAGACCATCGATCGATATTGCAGTCTACGAAATCATCAAAGCATCTATGGTAATCTAGTACTTTGTCTTTGCTATGCACCATTATGTGTTGTTGTTGTTGGTTGTATTTTCTATAATTATATCTAGACCATATATATATCGTATTCATCTTAAATGAGTTAGAAGTCATCATCAGATTTCACCATTGATAATTAATTAAACTTTCATATAGATTATGCGAGGCTTCGAAACCTTAATTAGTAATAAAAATTTGAATAATGAGTTAGAAAAGATATATATATAGGAGTTTAGGCATTCTTCCATACAAATAAAGAAATTAATAATGTTGTTATATATAATGCACGATGATTTCATATTACAAGACATTCAAATTGACATAGTCCAACAAAAAAGAAGACAATATTTTCAGTGTGTTTTTTCATCATAGGCATTCTTCGTGATAATACTGCATTTGAATAACAAATATGTTGTACAAAATAGATTGCACCAGGTGAGGCGAAGATAACTCTAGCAGAGTTGCACAATGTGGAGAAGATTTTTTTTGATTAAAATGTGGAGAAGATTTTAAAGATTGCTTCAAAAATTGCAGCCAAGTTGAATATGGGAGTTGGTTTAAAGCGGGCAAATAGTGATACAGACGCATTGCTCTGCAAATTAATCAAACAGTTCAACAATCTTATTAACTTATCACTCAAGGTTGTAGGAACAATCGAAGCTAATGCGAAAATTTCCTTGTGAAAGGTATCAACCATGGCGTGCTTGAAATGAGATTATTCATCAGTCCCTCCTATTTTATTGAGAGTTCTCCGTTTGGAATTAAAATTTACTCCAGATGGAAATATAAATGGGGTTTATATGTTAAATTTATATTGAACTTTGTAACGAAGCTTAATTACTTATAATCACTTGTTATATTACTCACATAAAGTAAAATTGAATTTGAAAAAGGAAATTAGTCCAAAATTTAAAAAAAAAAAAGGACAAAACAATAAGGGTTTCCATAGCCCGGCATCTATCACTACACAAATGCTGACATAACAAAATCAATAATAACGGGAAATGAAAACAGCAGCTAATTTCGAATCCTACTTACATCTGTCTTAATCACCTGTACTGAATTAATCTTGTGGAACACAAGCAACTAGAGGCTGCTTTGTGCAATTGTGTGTTTCAAATCTATTATAATGCAAATTCCAGTGAATGACCACTTCTCTCAGTTCAGGGCAACCAGAGACTACCAGCTTGTGGAGGCTAGGAATATCATTTTCTTGAATGAATTTTTCCATAATAGGCATTTCTTTAATTGTGAGAATCTCTAAAGAGGGATAACCAACAAAACTAAACATAATTCTCACTTTTAGTTTCTCGATATACAAGTCTTTTAGCCGCGGCAAACTTCCTAAAGAAGGCATATATTCAAGATTACTGATCCGAACAGTTTGAAGTCTTTCAAATGACGGGTTCCCTAACCAACTAGGAAACACTTGACCAGGGTAAATGACAAACCATAAACACCTCAACCTATTACTTGGTCTGAGTGACTCAGCCACACTACAAACTTGAGCCAGTTGGTTACAATCCATGCTCACTCTGTCACTCCATCTCAGCATCAACCTATCAACATACCCCTTTCCCCCAAGATTGGCCTCCTTTGCATCTTCATGGTTAGTTATACTCTCCAAGTTTGAGACACAAAGATCACCTATAAGATTTAAGTTTTTCAACTCCCAAATGTTGCACTTCCCATCTAAATATGAGGCAACGGTAAACCTTGACAGTGTCTGAAGATAACTCAGGTGATTAATGCCATGTGGAATATGTAACGAGTGTCTGTCAGTAATGTTCTCCCAGTCGATGTGGAACCCAAGATGGCATAAATTGACCGATTTACTGATTTCCCCTGGTAACTCAGCAAGGTCAGTACACCTGCTGAGCTCTAAAGTCTGTAAGTTGTAGAGCTTCCACACTGACTTGGGAAGATTCTTGATCTTAGTATTGGAAAGACCAAGGTACCTCAAGTGAATTAGCTGGTCATCAGCTATTTCAGGTAACTCTGTGAGCTCACTATTGCCTAAATCCAACACACGAAGGTGTGCTAATGTCGGGAAAAGCTCAGGTGGGACTTGCGTGAGAGGGGCTTTAGATTCGCTGCATAATATCAGGGTCCTCATATTTTTAAAATTATAAGCATTTTCAACTGGAAATGGTTTCCCGTCTTGATGTAAGAGAGAGGCATAACGAAAATTACCTTTTTCGGTGATTTTTGAACTCTCATTGCCCAGATCCACAAACTCATAGTTCGAAATAATCCTCGCAAGGTCATGCATCAGGCTTGGAATTCTATACATCTCTCCTTTGTTTCTGTCATTTTCCAATTTTTCAAAAAATGCCCTCCATATAAGCTCATCAAAGTATTTTGTACCTACATGCTCCAACCGTCTCTTCCCTTCACATGGTATCAAACCTTCTGCCAGCCAGTATCTGATCAGCTGATCTTTCTCAAAAAAATAACCGTTAGGGAAGATACAACAATAAGCAAAACATTTCTTTATTGGATAAGGCAAGTGGTGATAACTAATGAGCAAACTTGGTAACGTTCCATTTCTATCTTGATCCAACACACACAACAACTCATCTAAAACGGTTCGCCATTCCCTTTCATCCTTTCCTTTCAAGAGTGCCCCCAGAGTTTTGGCAGCCAATGGTGAGCCATTGCACTTATCTGCAATCTCCATGCCAACTTGTATCAGTTCATCATCTTGTCTCTCGACACCTTCAGGAAACACAAATGAGCAAAAGAGATCCCAGCATTGTTCCTTTCCTAGACCTGTCAGGTTGGTTCGATGCAGCATGGGTGTCATGAATCTAAATGTAGATTCGTTTTGTGTTGTGATGAGAACTTTGCTTCCTTCTTCCCCAGTGAGTAAAGGAATTCTGAGAGCTTCCCAGAAATGGAAACATTCTTCCCATAAGTTGTCCATCACTATTAGAAACTTTCTTCGCATAAGTTGTCCATCCCTATTCACAAGAAGATCCAGATAACTCCTGTAAATAGAAATTATAAAGAAAAGATCAACTCTTGATGATTCTTTGGAATATTGTTATTTGTTAGATAAATTTATTTTTAGTTGATACAGATCTTTTTGAAGGGGTTTGCTAGATTGATAGCGCCATCAAGTATGTATGGTCAAATTTTTAAAAATGAAAGAAAAAACAATTGACTTGACTGTTTGTGTCTTCAGTTATGAAACAAGTCTATTAAGGACCTTAGTAGTGTACTGAATCTGAGACTTTCTTTAGTATATTTCCATTTTAAGTTTTTCACCTGCCAACTAAGGTTTTAATTTTCATCAGAAATTATCTGATGAGTTGATCGAGCTTGTTACTGAGTCAACCTAACCAGTAATGGGTTCATAACAGGTCTCTATTTAAGAGGTGCTAATTCATTTACTAACAAAGAAGGAAAAATTTGAGTTATAGACATTCATTTCTTACCTGAGAAGACCCTGGATGGTGTCCAAGTCTAAGCCTTGGTGATCACACCTCTTCCTGGTCAATTTTTCATAGATGTCCTTAGTGACACTTATGACATCACTTCTGTTGGTCAAGTCAACCCAAACCTTCATATCAAAGTATGACTGAACCCTACTATCATGGTAGGCCAACCGTGCCAGCGTGGTCTTCCCGATCCCAGCTGCCCCATGTATAGCAACAACCGGCACCGTCCTCGATCCAGAGGCCTCCCTAAAATCAGCAGTTAACACGTCCACAATTGCATCCAACTCGGTTACCGGACGAACTATTTTTGCCGGGTCATGAGAAGAACCCTGCTGAAAAGGCCTGATTCTCTCATTTGGTGCCTCTCGCCTTCTCCCGTCATCCTTTCCAAGCTTCAAATTCTTTTTGTTTTTGCAAATAAACTCGAGCCTCTTCTGTATCTTTTCAATCTCCATTGCTATCCTCCTCCTATGAGCCGGGCCCCACTCCGGGCTGAAAGAAAACTCAATAGAAAACCGTTTCCGTTTCCTAGATGGCCCCTCCTCTGATTGGTTGCTTCCTTTTCTCTGCTTGTGCACTGCTAGAGCAGTTTGGTGAGAATCGAGGAGGTCGTCAGAGTCGAAGGCGATGGATTTGAGCTGACGGAGCCAGACCATGACGGAGTCGTCGTCTATTTCGCGGCGCTCCTCGGCGTCCGTCAAAACAGCGTTGATGCTCTCGACGGTGCTTCGAAGGAGGGTGAGCTGTTCTTCGACCGAATTGTAGCGGGAGAGCTCGGTTTCAAAGAGGGAGAAGCACCGCTCGACGAGCTTCTCACCTGCTTTCGAGAGGTCCCAGCCATTCTTGATCAAGTTCGTTATGGGATTGGAAGAATTGGAGGAGTCGGGATCTGACATTGGAGATTCGGAGGTGACTGGTGAGGGGAATGGAGAACGAATTCACGACTAGTAGACTACGGATTAGCAGAAAGGTAGGCTTTATTATTTAATCTGGAGCGTTCACTATAACCAACGGATCAGATCAATTAAAAACAGTTTCCTGCAGTTCAACAGCTTGCCGATCAGAACCGTTCTAATCTGACGGTCCGGATTAGAACAACAACAGATTTGGATCAGGAAAGGGAGATCTGGGATCCACTATGAACACCGGAGTTCACGGAAGAGTAATACAGAAAACTTGGTCAAAATTCTGACCGTTATCTCAAGTGAAGCACGAATCTTGATGCATCTTCTATATCTAATACCTCTCCGAAATTCCTGCCCAAACCGCCGTGACCGAGACAAACGATACGCACTGATAATTGATAAAGCATAATGTCGCGTAGATATTAATATTGATGTGATACTGATATTATTATGTACATTTAGTCGAATTGTTATGCATATTATTTGAGTATTATGCATGTTATTTTTGTATTGAAAAAATATTATACATGTTAACAAAATAATATGCATAATAATTCAAATAGCATGTATAATTATTTCAGTACAACAAATAACATACGTAACTATTTCAATACAACATCTCATAATATGGAGTATGGTCTTAGACGAGTTCTACTGGCCGACAAGTGGGCTCCACCAAAAAATAATTAAAAAAGGCAATTGAATGTTGGCAGCAAAATCTGACCCTACTAAATTTGATTAAATTGAAAAAAATGTAAGAATAATTGTTTTTTATATAAGGGGTTAGCATCTATTAGTAAATGCCTTTTAATGAATTTTTTCGTTCTTACGGATGCTTGAATCCAAGAAGAATATTTGTTAATTCTTGCTATCCTCACTCCATCCAAACGGGTTCAAAGTGACTTTCAAGTAAAATTACATAAGGTAGTATATTATGATACGCGATTCATATTTTACGATTCGATACGAGTCAAAAAGCAAGAAATACGTATCTTGCGATTCGATACGAGTAGTAATATTCAAGAGTGAGTACTGATGCAATTGCATCAGTCGTCGCCATTGCCCAACCACCTCAATGACGACGACTAATGATCATAATAGTGCTTGATAGTGATGATTTACATGATATTGTTAGTTAGTAAAAATGGTGATAAAATCATAACTTCTTTTGTTAGTAAATATGTCATGTTGTGATTTATTAGAATATGATGCTAGATTATTTTGTTGCTTATTAGAAGCAAAGATTGATATTCATGTAAATATCTTGATATGCAAGAATTTTACATCGATATCAATTGACAATAAAATATATTTAAAATTACTGTAAGCTAAGAGAATAGAGGAGAATAGAGTGTAGAACTGTAATAACGTTGTATTGCTCTATATATTTACAATTACATTCATCTCATATTTATAGATGCATATGGATGATTCTAGATTGTACAACCAGCTGGCATATGATCACTAACAGCTGTAACTAACTGTAAAGATCTAACTAACTGTCTAATCACTCAATACAACTGAATTGCAACTAATCTTGCCTAACACACCCCCTTCAAGCCATTGTGATGGGAATCACAGTGAGCTTGTCACGCAAAAAATTGAAACGAGGCAAGGGCAGAGGTTTGGTCATGCAATCTGCAATTTGGTCAGTAGAACAAATGAAGCGCACAGTGAGCTGTTTTGCCAGAACTCTCTCTCTGACTAAATGGTAGTCTATTTCGATATGTTTCGTTCTTGCATGAAACATAGGATTGGAGGCTAAAAAGGTAGCCCCAATATTGTCACACCACAGAACCGGTGAATCTGACATTGTGACCCCCGAGTTCTTTCAAAAGAAACTGAAGCCACATAATCTCTGTGCAGCTGACTGCTAGGCTTCGATACTCAGCCTCCGTACTCGACCGTGAGACTGTGGGTCGCTTTTTGGCGCACCAGGAGATGAGATTCTTGCCAAGAAAAACACAAAAACCAGATGTGGATCGTCGATCATCAACGTTGCCAGCCCAGTCAGCGTCAGAAAAAGCATGAATTTGTTTGCAAGGATCATTGGTGAGATGAAGGCCATGATGAAGTGTGCCACAGAGATAACGAAGAATTCTTTTGGCAGCAATCCAATGTGTGTCAGTTGGTTGATGCATGAATTGGGAGATTTTGTTAACAGCAAAGGAGATATATGGCCGAGTCAGTGTAGCATACTGAAGTGCTCCTACCATACTTCTGAATAATTGAGGATCTTCAAGGAATTTCCCATCATTCTTAGAGAGAGATGTACCACTGGCCATTGGTGTGAGGCAAGGCTTGGCATCAATCATGTTCACTCGTTTGAGAAGATCCAAAATATACTTAGTCTGAGTGAGAGTCATACCTTGATCCGTGAAATGAGCTTAGATGCCTAAGAAGTAATGTAATTTGCCCAAGTCTTTTAAGGCAAATTGAGCTCCCAGTTGTAAGATACATTGCTGCATGATGTGAGGGTTGATGCCTGTGATGATTATGTCGTCTACGTAGACTAGAAGCAGTGTAATGTTTTTCTCATAATGAAGAATGAACAAGGGGGGATCATAGGCAGAAGCTTGAAACCCCAAACCGAGAAGAGCTGAGCTTAATTTTTGAAACCATGCTCGTGGAGCTTGTTTCAAGCCATAAAGGGACTTATGCAACAAACACGCATGATCTGGGTAATTTGAATCAGTAAAGCCAAGTAGTTGTGTCATGAACACTTGTTCTGAGAGGTCCCCATGCAAAAAGGCGTTGTGCACGTCTAATTTCTTAATTGGCCATTTGGAGGATATGGCAAGTGATAAAATCACTCGAATGGTAGATGGTCTCACAACTGGACTGTATGTGTCGAAGAAATCCACCCCTTCAACTTGATGAAAGCCTTTAGCTACAAGTCGAGCTTTGTAGCGATCAATACTCCCATAAGCTTTCCTTTTTAATTTGTAAACCCATTTACATCCTATTACTTTTTGATTTGGTGGTAGAGGAACCAAGGACCATGTGTTGTTCTTTGCCAAAGCATCAATTTCATTGGCCATGGCAACTTGCCAGTTGTGAGAACCTTTTGCCTGTGAGAAGGATGTGGGTTAAGAATCGAGAGAAGCCAAGTGTGCAACATATTCATTGAGAATTTTGGGTTTTCTGGTGTTATCTTTGTTGCGAGTAACCATGGGGTGTATATTAGAGGTGGAGTTTTGGTGTGGAGAGGGGATGGGCAGCAGAGGATTTGAATTTGAAGGTTGGTCAGTAGAGATCAAGGGCACAGATGTACGGGCAGCAGAGCCGTTGGAAGTTGGGGCATGAGAGAGATATACGAATGCAGTAATGGGCCGTGAAGTTTGTTGGGCTTGTGTAACAGAAGTTTGAATGAGGGGTAGAGGCACTAAAGTTAACGGTTGAGATGAAAGTTATGTTATATTGCACGGCTGAGATTGCTCCTCTTTGAAAGGGAAAACTGATTCATCAAAAACAACATTCCGAGAGATGTAGAGCTTGTTACTAGGCAAGTGCATGCAACGATAACCCTTTTGAGAGAGAGCATAACCCATAAACACACAAGGAAGAGCACGGGGGTCCAATTTACTGTTGTTATAAGGTCTGATTAAAGGGAAACATAGACTGCCTAGAACTCGAAGTGTTGTGTAGTCTGGATTTTTGTTAAACAAGAGCTTGTAAGGGATCACATGTTGAGAAGAAGGGAGTCTGTTAATTGTATACACAACACTTGCAAAGATCTCATCCCAGTACTCTTGAGGAATGGATACATGATTCATGGTTGCAATAGAGAGCTCCACTATGTGACGGTGTTTGCGTTCAGCTGTGCCGTTTTGTTGTGGAGTGTAGGGGCAACTGGTCTGATGCAAAATTTGAGGAAATTGGGCAGCAATTGGTTTGTATTCGGTGCCACCATCTATTCTCAGGACTTTGATTGTTGTGTTCAAAACATTTTCAACTTGAGCCTTGAAAGATGCAAAAATGTGAGCAACTTCACTTTTCTGTTTCATGAAGTATATCCAGGTATATTTGGAAAAATCATCAATGAATGAGATATAGTATCTATAACCATGTTTTGTTACAATTTTAGAAGGGCCCCACACATCTGAGTGGACCAATTGCAAAGGAGAAGAGCTAGAGTTTATTGAAGAAGAAAAGGGAATACTGTGTGCCTTTGCCTGTACACAGTCATGGCAAAGAGACAGTTTATTCTTGATACATGGTAAATTGTTAGAGTTGAGAACTTCTAAGGTTGTGGAACTGGATGGATGACAGAGCCTGGCATGCCAAGTTGTTGAAGAGATTCGAATGCCATGGTAAGCTTGTGGTGTGGGCTTCAAGGCAAGAAAGAAGAGACCATTTGAGCTATGTATTGGAAGTGGTCTGATCCTGTTGTGGATGTCCTTTAAATGGCAAAAAGAAGATGTGAAATTAATAGATAAGCTTGGATTGTCACGAAGCAGTTTAGAAATGCTTATGAGATTTGTTGAAAAACCGGGTACATGGAGAACATCACTCAAGAGTATAGAAAAACCCGATGTGTGAAGTTGAGTTGAACATGTGTGTGTTATTTGAAGCCCATTGCCATCACCAATCTGAAGCTTGTCAGTACTAGTATATTCAAAGAAACTTGACAAGTTGTTGAGATCAGATGTGACATGGTTGTTAGCCCCAGAATCAAGAACCCATTGTGTGTTTTGCTGATAAAAAATAGCTTGGGGTTGAGACTGCATCAGAGGAGCCTGAGCTGTGAAAGCTTGGAATCGTGGATTTGGAACCCATTCAGAATCAGCATCATATCTCTTGTAGCACAATTTGGCAGTGTGCCCAAATTTGAAACAGATCTGGCAAGTTGGACGAGATCCAGCAGATGTATTGATTGTCTGTTGTGGTTGATTGAGATTTGGTCTAAAGGAAGGTCTGGGAGTATAGGTAGTGTTCTGATTGAATGGTCTGTATCCATTGCCAGTGTTTGAGCGGTTCTTGAATGTGTTCTTAGAGCCATTGTTGCTGTATAAGGCAGATGGAACAGATGTAGGTGCTTGGAATTTGAGTAGTGCTTCATGGCCAAGAATGAGACCATGAAGATCAGAGAAAGAGAAAGAAGTGTGATGGCTAGCTGCATTGACAGCCGCCATAATTGGATTGAACTCAGTTCCAAGCCCTTGAATCGTATGCATCACTAGATCTTCCTCAGAGATAGGAGATCCAACAAAAGCCAACTCATCTGCAATTCGTCTGAGATTTTGAAGATACTCAGAGCAGGATGAGTTACCTTTCTGACACGACTGAAGTTGTCGTTTGAGCTCAAGTCGACGAGAGCTTGAAGTGGAAGCAAATTGTTTCTGAAGCGTGATCCAGAGCTCCATGGTGGATGAGCAAGAAACTACTTGTGCTTGGATTGATTCTGTGAGAGATGATCGAATCCAGCCGAGAAGAAGTTGATCTTGTCTTCGCCATTGAAGAAACTCTGGATTTACTTCGATCTGATTAGATGAAGATACTCTGGTTGGATCTGGAGAGGGCGATTCAATGAATCGAGAGAGGTTGTATCCATGGATAATTGGAAGAACTTGAGATTGCCATGCTAGATAATTGGATTGATTTTGTTGCGATTGGTAATGTGATGAGTATAACTGAGTCGCCATTGTTTGTGTTTTGAGAGGAGATGACAGAGGGACACAGAGAGAAATGGTCAGCGAGGTGATCAGTCGCCATTGATTGGCTCTGATACCATGTAAGCTAAGAGAATAGAGTGTAGAACTGTAATAATATTTTATTGCTCTGTATCTTTACAATTACATTCATCTCATATTTATAGATGCATATGGATGATTCTAGATTGTACAACCAGCTGGCATGTGATCACTAACAGCTGTAACTAACTGTAAAGATCTAACTAACTGTCTAATCACTCAATACAACTGAATTGCAACTAATTTTGCCTAACAATTACGATGATTTCTTTAATTATTTATAACTTTTTGTTATATATTAATTACTATAATTTTTTTATTTTTTTAAAAAAATAACTTAGCATATCTTAACAACACTATACGATACACAATACGATACAAAATCCACTGATGCACGATACATTTTACGATTTAACTACTATGGTAAATTAAAACCAATTTAATGTTGGCAGCTCAAAAGCCGGTTTCATTTCGATTCTATCTTGAAAAAGAAAATTAAATTAGACTACTGCTTGCATTTAGGTCCGGTGAATAGAATGAATGTTTAATGGAACGACAAACTAGCTCTAGTCTGCAGTTTGCACTGTGCAGTGTTAAAACATTCAGAAAATTTCTACACTGAGATTTTGAGAATCATATGTTAACTATCTAATGATGGCAATTGTTTACGGATTGGCATATATATTCTAATAATAAAAAATATAACTGTTACTGTGCTGTGTTCTTCTGATAGAGATTTACATTAAGAACAAAAGAAACAGTATAACATTTTCCTTTTTTCTTACAATATTTAGAAAAGGACATGAAAAATAGGATCAAGAAACAACATCAACATTATTTTACATTTTAAAAACATAAATAAACAGTAGCAGAAACAATAAGCAATACAAATGAAACATCTCCAATCTCTTTTGACAACTCCATTTAAGAATATCATAATACCAGCATTGCCCCTATTAATCCTGTGGGTCATGAATAGTTTCTGATACATTTGGGCAGTTCACGCTTTCGATTTTTCCATGCAAATTCTGGTGAATAAGAAGCTCTTTCAGGAAAGGACAGTCAGAAATATTCACCTTCTGAAGTTTAGGTATCTCTTTATCTAGCAACAATTTCTCCAGAATGGCTAAATTTAACAATATAAGATGCTCCAGAGAAGGAAACCCAATAAATGAGTCCATGGTTTTTTCTTGTATGTTGTCGATTTGAAGTTTCTTCAGCCGTGGTAGCAGCCCCAAACGTGGAAGAAAACTGAAATTGTTGCAGTTGGAAATTCTAATCGTCTCAAGGCTCGAGAAAGATGCATCTCCGATCCAATCCGGAAATCTTGTACCAGGATAATTGATTAACCAGAAAGTCCTGAGCCTATTATTGGGCTGAAGATGTTGCATGACCTTCTGACTGTGATGCCATTGCTCACTATCTGAGTGAGCCGAGCGGTTCCACCTCAGCATTAGATTTTCAATATATTGCTTTCCTTGCAAGTTGGCATTCAATGCAATCTCAGGTCTCTGCACTGGGACTTCTTCAAGGTTCAAAATGCAAAGTTCTCCCTTTAGGTTTAGATCTTTCAACTCAACAATATTGCAATCTTGAGTTTTGACATTAGAAATCACACTAAACCTAGAAAGTGTCTGGATGTGTTCGAGCTCTCCAATCCCAGGTGAAATTACCAGGTCAGTAGAATCAGTTATCTCCTCCCAATCAAGATGCAAATCAAGATGCCGCAAGTTTACCAACTTGCGGATACCTTGAGGCAAACGCTCAAGCTTCGAACACTGCTTAAGCTCGAGAGTTTGAAGATTGAATAGTTCACAAATTTTCTCAGGTAGGGTTCTAATTTCAGTATTTGAAAGCCCAAGGTATCTCAAGTGTATCAGTTCAACAATTGAATCTGGTACACATTTCAAATTAGTGTTGCTCAAATCAAGAACTCGTAAATTAACACATTGACGGAAACTTCCTGCTTTAATAGGGATGAGTGGAACTAACCGCTCTCCCCACTCATCACACACCTTCAAAGTTCTCAAATTTGGATACATTTCTATGCATTCAAGTTTGACAGGTGGTTCGTTCTCTTGGTGAAACAGAGAAGCATAACGAGCCTGGTCATGATCTGCCTCCGATAAATCAGAATGGAGTTCTCGAAATTCATACTCTGAGACTAACCTCGCAAGATCATACATAAGGCTTGGAATTTTGTACCTCACTACTCCGCTCTCTACCAGGCTTTTTTCGCAAACCTCGACTTTTTCAAAAAAAGATCGCCATAACAGCTCATCGAAGTACTTCATACCAACAGCCTCAGGTCGCCTCCGACCAACTGACTGTATCAGTCCTTCTGCCATCCAGTATCTTATGACCTGATCACTCTCAAACTTGTAACCGTTAGGAAATATAGCACAATAAGCAAAGCATTGTTTAAGTTGATATGATAAATGATGATAACTGATTTTTAAGGTCGCCAGCACCCCATTCTTATCATCTTTGAGGGCTCGCATCTCTCCGAGCACATCAGACCACTCCTCTTCCCTTGTCCCATTTAGCAGTGTCCCTAAAGTCTTTGCTGCTAATGGAGAACCATGGCACCTCTTTGCAATCTCCTTGCCAAGTGTCGCCAATCTGTCACGATCAATATCATCTGTGAATTGGGGAAGTGCAAGAGACTCCAATAATTGCCAGCACTCATCATCTTTTAGACCATCTAAGCTGGGTTGAGATAATGCATGCATTATTCGACATGTTTTTTTGTTTCGTGTTGTGATGAGGATTTTGCTGCCTTCTCTCCCAGCAAGCAAAGGGGCTCGCAGGGTCTCCCAGAAGTAGAAATCATCAGCCCACAAATTGTCAATCACTAGCAGAAATTTGTCTCCTTGATGAGTTTGAAGAAACTCCCTATAGAATGATACAATGTACATTATCAGAACTCACAAGGAAAGACTTTGCAATAGATTCCCATTATGATTTAATTCCAAAAGCTGGATCTGTTCAAAGCCAGTATTAGTAGATAGTCATATCCGTGCCATTAGTTCACATTGGTTAGATTAACATCATCAATTTGTTTATGTTTGAGTTAATATTATCAATTTGTTTCTGAATATTTTGAAAATTTTCTCTTAGTACTTAAATAATGAGTAATGTTAGGTACACTGTTACATTTATGTATGCTTGATATAAATGTAACAGAAGATATATTATCTAAAACTTACTGAAAGAAATACAAATTTATCTTCCTTCCACAAAAAAAGTAGGAAATTTCCTGTTGAATATCTGTTGATATATGCTCAACTAGGCAAACTTTTGACTTAGTAAATAACCATAATTTCAGTTTTTTTTTTTGAAAAGCAAAAAGAATCATCCATAACTGATTTTCCCAGTGAATGAATGGAACATGAAAACAGAAAAAGATATATACCTAAGACGGTACAGTAATGCATCATAGGTCTGAATGCCACTCTCGCCAGTTAGCTTTTCAACAATCTGTTTGGTTGCATTTTTCACATCACACCCGTCAGTCAAACACACCCAAGCCTTCAATTTAAAATACTGATCAATCTTCTCATCATCATAAACCAGTCTGGCAAGTGTTGTTTTCCCAATCCCAGGCGCCCCATGAATCGGAACCACAGGAAGCGTCTGATTCAGATCAGATGTCAATAGTTCCACAATCTTAGTTTTCTCTAGTTCTCGACCGACTATCCTCGACCGGTCATGACATGGGCCCATCGGAGTAGACAGAGCCCCCTGATTAGATGATTTCCTTCTCACCCCATCTTCACCTCTCAACCTCAGACTCTTTCGTGTCTTGTAAATATCGTCTAGTTTCTTATTTATTCTCTCAATCTCCTCAGCAAATTTCCTCCTTTGTACAGGGCCCCATTCGGGGCTAATGGAGGGGAAGTCGATCTGCAACCAGTTCCTCTTACGTGAGAAGTCTACGTCAAGGGAGGTTTGCAGCTTGTGCACTTGAAGAGCAGTCTGATACGCATCGAGCAAGTTGTCGGTGTCGAAAGAGACGGACTTGAGCTGACGCAGCCATAGCTTGACTGACTCGTCCTCAATGTACCGCCGCTGCTCGGCATCAGTCAGGAGTGAGTTGATGCGAATTGAGGTGCGCTTCAACCGATCGAGCTCCTCTTCGACGCTACGGTATCTGGTCACCTCGCTCTCGACCAGAGATATTGCGCGATCTGTAACTGCCTCAATGGCCTTCCCAGTTACTCCCGACGATAAAGATACAAGTTTTCCAAACCAATCCATACGAATTTTGTGTGGGAATGAGGGATATGTTAAAGGGGTTGACTTGAGAAAGACTAGGATGGAGAAGCCAGGGGTAAAATACTGATTTATAGAAGTTTGTTGATTTTTCGTCTCATTATCATCATTTTTTTTTTTTGAATTATTTTCAATTCGTAAAGTGAATTGCCTAGTGTTTTCAAGGAAATTGACATGTGAAGGATGTGAAGTGTGAACTTTCGAAGCCTGGTTTTCTTGCGGCGCCAAAAATTTTGAACTTCATGTAACGAGTTAAAACTGTCTACTGACTATGAGCTGTGACAGCAAATTGGAAGCTCTTAGGAATTTTATATAACAGAAAAATGAGCTCATTTGACCAGGAGGAACATGACACGAAGGTTCCAAAGAGTACCAATTAGAGAGGATTACGGACATAACATTACCTCGCCAATAATTAAGAGAGAGAGAGAGAGGGGGAATTAGAGAAACAACTGGGAAATAGGGACTTGATTAGGAAGTTGAGAGGTAAGTAGAGGTTTGAAAATATCCGTGCGGGTCTATCCGTCTGCGAATTCGTCCGTGTTCGATTCGTCTCGTGATTCAGATCTGATCCCATCGTGGTTGGCGGATTCACGGATCTATGACGGGTCGGGTAGGCCAAAAATCTCCAGACCTGTCCAAACCCGTGCCCGACCCGCCCCGTGGAACCGTGCAAAAATTCAAAAAAATTCAAAAAAAATCAGAAAAATTCAGACCCGTGGAGATCCGCCCCGACCCGCCCGAGTTTATCACGGATCGAGTTGGGGGTTTTGAATTCGGACCCGTGGAGACCCGCCTTGGACCCGTGAATCCGTGAATCCGAGCGAGTTGAATCCACGAATACCTGATCCGACCCATATGTAGAACTCTAGAGGCAAGTCCGAAATGGGCCAATCATGAGTGGCAAGGCATAAATAAGAAAGCAAATCCCCTGCTCACAGGTTTGCAGGAATTTCCTGCCCACAATGAGGCCAACCTATCACATAATGCCATTTGTCTTCTCCTTACAAAAATACTTATTTTCATTAACTCTTTAATTAAAGCAAATCATTAATGACATGCACAATATTCTGTGCAAAATTTTCCAGTTCTGTTGTTGCATGTATTAGATTTTGTTTGTATTTTTTTCGTAAAAACTTGTAGGTTAATTATATTTATTTACCCCACTAATATAGATATGTTATCATACTGCAGTATTGCAAAATTAATTGTAGCTGAAAAATAATACCAATATAAGAAATAAGATGATTCTTTTTAATAAATATAATATAATATATCAATTTACATAATTGAAAATTCCCGTGTTATGAATAAAAAAAGATTATAATATGTGAATTAGCAAAAAGACAAAAAGGACGATTATTATCATAAAGTTTCAAAGTGAAATAAAAAAACAAATATAAAAAACAACTTTGTCTCATTTATTCTTCGTTTGTCTAAAAAAATTATCAAAATTTCAATATAACAAAAACTTTTCGGATGCCTACAATTGAAAAGATTGGATCATTTTCTCATAATTTCATGTAGAGTTTCAAAAAAATTCGGGCGGGTCCACTAGCCCGTGGACCCGCTCGTGCCCGACCCGTATCCGACCCATGCCCGTGTCCAAATTCGACCCGACCTGTGAATCCCGGATCCACGAATCTAGCACGGGTCGGGTTGGCCCCAAATCCGTGGATTCATGCAAAAATACAAAAAAATTCAAAAAAATTTAAAAAATTCAAAAAAATTCAGAAAAATTCGAAAAAATATATATATATATATAAATAATGTTCAGTTTTAAATTCAAAATTTCAAAAAAAAATAAAAAAATTCGAAAAAATGGACGGATCCGAACCCGACCCGCCTGGACCCTACCCGTCCGGGTTTATCACGGGTCGGATTGGGGGTTTTGGGTTCGGACCCGTGCATACCCGTCGTACCCGTGGATCCGAACGGGTACCCGCCCCGCCCCGTCATTAAAACACTAATTTCATGCATTTAAATATATGTGCGAATAACTGGTCAGTTAAATAATTAATTCCAACTTTCTTCAAAAAAAATAATTAATTAATCCCAACTGATCGGGCTTGTCGATATTAGAGCATCTCCATTTCTGAAACTCTTGCAGTTTCTAATCTGACGTGAGAGTTTCTAAATGAGTTTCATGTAGATGAATTTCTTATTTAGCAATTTTGCTCCATAATTTTTTATTTAGCAACTTTGTTCTAGAGTTTATAAACTCTGACGTGGCTTAATCGTTGACTAAAATTGATCGGTCTCTCACAACACTAGTAATATTTGATGATGTGGTAATTAAGAAATTCTAACTTTTTAGTTTCATGGATGAAATGTTTAAAATTTCTAAAACTAATGTGACAATTATTTTAGAAACTCAAGAATTTCAGAAATGAAGATGCTCTTAAGAAGGAATTTGTATACAATCACAATAATTACCTTCCATTAATGTCTTATGTTTAATTACTTCTTAATTAACTAACAAATCTGCCACAACATTTACTAGGGGCAAAATTGGTACGGATGATTCCTGCACTCAATAGTAGAAATTTTGCACTAAAAATAGCACTGGCAAAAAAAAAATCGATCAAATGTGGAATATAGTGTTCATTTATCTTTCTATTTTTTGCATTAATAATTAATCTATATTTTTTACTAACGTGATTATAAATATTTTTCAAGGATCATTCTGCAATAGCTGCATCTCATTGAGATTACTAGGAATTGAATTTTGTATTTCGGTCAAATATGAAGCCATCATATTAAGTAATTAAACTAACTTCTATGGGTGAGTTTGGACCATGTCATGGTTAGTGTAAAAATAGTGCTATATAGTGGTTGAAATAGTGGTTACTTTTTGCTATCTAGGTTAGTACAAAAATAATGTTATCTAGTGGTTGAAATAGTGGTTACTTTTTGCTATCTATGTTAGTGAAAATGTTGTTTGGATTTCACATTTGGAGTAGTGATAGTGAGTTAGTAAAATAATAAATTATTTCAATTTTTAAACGATAATAATAATAAAAAAATAATAAAATATTGATATCAATTTATAATATATAATAATGCAATAATAATAAATCATAATAGTAATAAAATAATAAAAATAAAATAATGATAATTACAATAAAATAATAAAATAATAAAATAATGATAATTATAATAATAATGATAATAGTAATAAAATAATAATGACAATAATAATAATAATAATAAACTAATTACAATTAAAATAATAATAATAATAAAATAATAATAATGACAATTATAATAATAATAAAATATTGATAATTACAATAACAATAATAAAATAATAATAATGACAATAATAATAATAATAAAATAATGATAATTACAATGATAATAATAAAAATAATAATAATGACAATTATAATAATACTAATAAAATAATAATGATAATAATAATAATAAAATAATGACAATTAAAATAATAATAATAATAATAATAATAATAATAATAATAATAATAATAATAATAATAATAATAATAATAATAATAATAATGACAATTGTAATAATAATAAAATAATGATAATTACAATAATAATAATAATAATGACAATTATAAAATACTAATAAAATAATAATAAATAATACAATAATATAATGATATCATAATGATAATATAATAAAGATAATGAAAATAATGATTAAATGGTAGCGATGAAATAAAAATATGAAGTTCATATATATTTTAATAATTTCTCTCTTCCTTCTCTCTCAAAAAAATTGCTATTCATGCTAACTCAACAATTTGGATGGGTTAGTGAATTAGTTGCTACTCATGCTATTCACAAATAACAATTTTATATTTAAATTGCATTTCAATTTGATTAGTGGTGCTATTCACAAAAATAACTATTCACCATGCATCCAAACACACCCTTATATCTCACATTTTTAGTAAAATTCAAGATCGGAAACGAGCACAAAATTAAAATCCGGTATTCATCACACTACGTAAATATTACACATTTACACTGCCTTGTCGCCAAAAGATACATTCCAATATCTCCTTTCCTGGAAATCTCCCAGCAAATTCTCACCAATCATTCAATCAAGCAGGAAATGAGATCTTAGTCTTCTTTCCTTCAAAGTCAACTGCTCATCAATTCTCCGCTCCATTACCTCCGAATCTCCTCCTGCAAGGCTGCAACCCTCCCAATCCAATCCAAGAATGGAGTGGATCAAGTCAGCCTGGGATGTCACAAAAGCAGGCGAGAAGCTCGTCGACCGTGGCTTATCCATTTTTGAAAGTGAGTACACTCGTTACAGTTCTGTGGAAGACCAGCTCGATCGCCTTCGGAGCACCGTCCAGAGCATCAACGCTCTTTTGACAGATGCTGAGGAGCGCCGAGAAATCAACGATGAGGCTGTAAAGCTCTGGCTCAGTCGGCTCAAATCTGTCGCCTTTGACTCTGACGACCTCCTCGATTTTCACCAAACCGCTCTTGCAATGTACAAGCAGAGAAAGGGAAGCGACCCGTCCGGAGAAGGGTCGTCTAAGAAACGAAAACGGTCTTCTATGGAGCTTCCCGCATGGACTTCGTTTCTTTCTTTAGGCCCAGAGTACGGCCCTCTACACAGGAGGAGGATAGCCATAGAAATTGAAAAGATAGAGAAAAGGCTTGATTTCATTTCCAATGGCAGAAGGACTTTAAGGCTTCGAAATGATGACGGGAGATGCCGGGAGGCGCCGAATGAGAGAATCAGGCCTCTGCAGCAGGGTCCTTCTCTAGATCCAGCCCAAGTAGTTGGTCGGGTAGACGAGTTGAATGTAATTGTCAAAAAGTTAGTGGCTTTTTTGCCAGAGGTTTCTGCATCGAGAACGACGGTACCAGTTGTCGCTATACAGGGGGCAGCAGGGCTCGGGAAAACCACATTGGCACGGCTGATCTATCATGATGATAGAGTCGAGTCATACTTTGATTTGAAGGTTTGGGTCGACTTGACCGATGAGAGCTGTGTCACAAGTGTCACCAAGGAAATCTATGAAAAGATGACCAGGCAGAGGTGTGATCATGGAAACTTAGGCACAATCCAGGATCTTCTCAGGTGGGAAATAAATTTTAACTCAATTGACATGGCTCAGATAAAGACCTATTATGAACAAAAACTAATTGGTCAGGTTAACTTGTAACAAGCTAGGTCAACTCATCAGAGATTTCTTTTAATGAGAATTGCATCTTACTTTGGCAGGTGAAAATTTTAAATGAAATATTACACAGACAAAAACTTCAGATCCAGTACACTACTGAGAAGGTCCTAAACAGACTTGTTTCACAACTGAATACCATGACCGTTGGACCTAAAATGGTCCAATCCCTTTTTTCTCATTAAAAAAAAACAATGGTCTTACATACTTGACAATGCTATCTAGCAAACCTTCATATGAAGTTTGTACAAAATGGTCAAATCATCACAAAGTCCTATCTTAATCTTTTTTGGTTAATTTCTATTTTTTCAGGGATTATCTGAATCATCTTGAGAATAGTAAGTTTCTGATAGTGATCGACAACTTATGGGAAGAGAGTTTCCATTTTTGGGAAAATCTCAGGGTTCCTTTACTCGCCGGGGAAGAGGGAAGCAAAGTTCTCGTCACAACACGAAATGAATCCATATGCAGATTGATTTCACCAATGCTGCATCTAATCAACCTGAAAGGTCTAAAAGATGAACATTGCTGGAATTTGTTTCGCTCATTTGCATTTATGGGTGTTGAGGAGGAACAAGCCGAACTGGTGCAAGTAGGCATGGAGATTGCTAATAGGTGTTATGGCTCGCCATTGGCTGCCAAGACCCTTGGGGCTCTCTTAAATGGGAAGGATGAAGAGCAATGGCAAAATGTTTTAGATGAATTGCGTGTGTTGGAGCAAGATAGAAATGGAACCTTACCGAGCTTGCACATTAGCTATCACCATTTGCATTACCCAGTAAAAAAGTGTTTTGCTTATTGTTGTATTTTCCCTAACGGATATTTGTTTGAGAAGGATCAGCTAATCAAATACTGGCTAGCAGAAGGCTTGATACCATATGAAGGGAGGAGACGGTTAGAGAACATAGGTACGAAATTCTTTAATGAGCTTTTATGGAGAGCATTTTTTGAGAAGGTCCCTATAGATGGCAAAAGCAAAGGAGAGAAATATAGAATGACAAGCCTAATGCATGAACTTGCAAGGTCAATTTCGAAGTACGAGTTTGTGGACCTGCTCAACAATATTTCAAAAGCCGAGTCTGAAGCAGGTCATTTCCGTTATGCCTCTCTCTTACATCGAGATGCGAAGCCTTCTTCAGTTGAAAATGCTTATAACTTTAAAAGGATAAGGACCCTGATATCATGTAACAAATCTAAAACACCTCTAACAAAAGTCCCACCTTTGCTTTTTTCGACACTGACATGCCTTCGTGTGTTGGATTTAGGCAATAGTGAGCTCACAGAGTTACCTGAGATAGCTGATGATCAGCTAATTCACTTGAGATACCTTGGTCTTTCCAACACTAAAATCAAGAAAATACCCGAGTCAGTGTGCAAGCTCTACAATTTACAAACTTTAGAGCTTAGGGGGTGTGCAGAACTTGTTGAGTTACCAGAGGGAATCAGTAAATTGGTTAATTTGCGGCATCTTGGGCTCCACATCGACTGGCAAAACATTACCGACAGAGATTCATTACATTTGCCACATGGCATGAACCACCTAAGTTCTCTTCAGACACTCTCAAGATTTACTGTTGCCTCGTATCCAGATGGCAATTGCAACATTTGTGAGTTGGAAAACTTAGATCTTAGAGGTGATCTTTGTATCTTGAATATTGAGAAGGTGCCAGTGCAAAAACCAGAGGATGCATTGAATGCTAACTTACAAGGAAAGCAATACATTGAAAATCTAATGCTGAGGTGGAATGACTCGGCTGACTCGAATCACTTGCAATGGCGACACAGTCATACAGTTATGCACAATCTTCAACCCAATTATAGACTCAGAAGTCTTTGGTTGATTAATTATCCTGGTACAAGATTTCCTAATTGGATTGGAGATGCATCTTTCTCGAGCCTAGAGACGATTAGAATCTCCAACTGCAACAATTTCACTTTTCTCCAACTTTTGGGGAAGTTACCACGACTCAAGAATCTTGAAATCCACAAAATACAAGCAAAAACAATGGATGCCTTTGATGGGTTTCCATATTTGGAGCATCTTACATTATTAAATTTACCTTTTCTGGAAAGATTATTGCTAGATAAGGAGATACCTAAACTCGAGAAGATCTATATTTCTGACTGTCCTGACTTGATAGAGCTAGTTATTCACCAGAATTTGCATTGTGAAACCAACATAGTAAACTGCCCAAATTTATCCGTAACTATTCATGCCCCACGGGATTAATAGTGGAGTTGAAGATCTTTGATTTAAACAACTGGAGATGTTCCTTTTAATAGATCTGAGATTATGTCAATGTTGGCCAGGAAGCGTGAGCAAAATATAAGAAATGCATTGAGGAGGTAGAGAAAAATTTCCCATCTATAATTGTCGTCGATGAAATCGGTTCTATCTATCCTAAGAGAAAGAAGACCCATGGTGATGAAATCGGTTCTCTCAATTGTTAACAATGATGGACATGGTGAAGGCACGCTGCAATGTGATCATGGGTGCTACGAATCGACCTAATAGCATTGATCCGGCTTTGAGAAGATTTGGAAGGTTTAACCTGGAGATCGATATCGGTATCCCTGACAAGGTTGGAAGGCTTGAGGTTCTTCGTATTCATACCAGAAACATGAAAGTATCTGAAGATGCGAGTTCATTCTACATTGCGTTTACTTATTAGACATGTTATTACATTTTCTAAGCTAATGTCTTTAATTTTAATTTAACCTGTCAAATTGAAATAATGACGTGTTGTCTTGTAATATAAGAGTGGCATTATTTAGTTCACGTATATCAAATCCATTCAAGGAAAAGGAGAGTAGTACTTTTTTTACTAATCTGTCAATTAGAACTTACCAGTATTCAATACTAGGCTCAAATGACTTATCCTCCTCTGACAATATAAAATAAACGAAGTCTTCATATCTAATTTTTCCTTCACTTATGGTAGTGAATTTCCTTGGGAGCTAACAGCAAAAAAGCATCTCATGCATTTAAAGAAGAACTGAGATTTACCAGAGAAATTTGTAGGAGTGTAGCTCAACGATAACCAATCGGGAACTATTGTGGATATATAGCAAGAATATCACTAATTTGTGTTAGTGTTATTATCCTCGAGAAAATGTGATCCATGCAAAAATTAGTAAATTGTGGATAGTGTTTTTTTTCAAGGAGAAATTATGGATACTGGATAGTGTTGGTTAGTGTTATTTTGCTAACTCAACAAAATGATAGGATTAGCAAATTTGCACATATGCAGATTAGCAAAATTAATATTTTATTCCAATTATAATCGTCATCGTTTAATTATTATCATTATTATTGTTATCGTTTTTATGTTAATATATTATTATTGTTATCATTATTAAGTATTATAATTATTATATTATTAATAGTCTATTAATATATTATTATTGTTTTTATTGTTATTATTAATGTTATTTATTATATCATCATATTTATCAATATTATCATTATTGTTATTACTATTATTTTATTTTATTATTTTAAAACTAGGGCATATTATTACTTTATTTTATTATTATCTTAATATAATTATAATACTATAATTTTGTTATTATTTAATTATTATTATTAGTTAAAATTTAAAATAATTCATTATTTTATTCATTCTCTCAACCACTATTCCAAATTTATCATCCAAACAATATTTTCACTGACCTAGACAGCAAAAGTTATCTCTATTTTCATACTATCTGAAATAACAAAAAGTGAACACTATTCTTGCCATTAACTCAAATAGCACTATTTTTGCACTAATCTCAAATGATCCAAACACACCAGCACAATTTGTTAAAATAAGTTGCAATTCGTTCAAAATTGGGGTGGAGGTATCTTATTAAAAATACTACTACCAAAATTCGATTTAATGTTAGATCCTAAACTGAATCCATTAAGCTTACAAAAGCCTACTAGAAAATGTGATTTCAAATAGTATGCTGGTATGCAAGTGAAGAGTATAAAAAACGCCCCAACAATTTTTACCACTAAAAATCATGTACAACTTGGTAAGCAAATGTTCGGGCAGCTAAAAACATATGGGAAAAACTTAGAGGTACATCACGATGGATGCTTCTTAAGTACTACATTCAATCTCTACTATTTGATTGGAATCTATAATGCGAATCTCAATGCAATCAAATGATAGAGATTGAATTAAGTACTTAAAAAACACTCATCTTGATGTACCTGAGTTTTTCCCAAAACATATTTCGTATGTACCTCTTGTCATCATTATTTGATAAAAAAAATGCCAGCTCATCAACGTTTACCATAATAAATTAATAACACTAAACTAAAGGATTATGACTTATTCCTAGATATGGTAAATATAAATATAATTAAATTCGCCAACCTCATATAACATTCAGAAGTTTATCAAAGTACTCACTCAATAGTTAACAAACCTTAAATTGTTGATTTATTACATTTCTTTTTTAAAACAAGAAGCGGCGTAGCCGCGATGCATTTCTTAGTTTTTTAATTCGTTAAGTTAAATGATAAATAAACAAACTAAAGTAATGCAAGACCCTCTCGCCTCGCCTCGCCTCTGATAGGCGCCATTTTTTTGGATTCATTGACCGTAAGCGCCAGTTATTTGGAAGTCCATTATAACCTAACATTAAATTTAGGGTCGGTTACGAAGAATTTGGGATTCGGGACTGAAGAAACATTTAAATTGTTTGTATAGATAATTTTTGTTATTATTATACTTTGTCATACAAATTAAATAGGAGACACAAAATCAATATTCCTCAAATAAAATATATGAAATGATGAACATACCAAACGATGTTTCTTGCATTTTTTTTTTTTTTTTAGATTTGAGCTGACAGGCAGAATTAAAAAGTTACAAAGGCGTTGCAAAGCACATTTCAACCAAAATTCTAACTAATCACAATGATTAACATTAGCAGCTTCACACTGTTTCCATTAGCAGGCTGCAGGCCAATATCGTCAGCACATTTCAGCAGTATTGCAGGCAGAGTTGAGCATCCAAACATATTTTGTGTACCATCTGATTAACGCTTCCCTTACGATCTCTGAAGATTCTTGCATTCCTCTCATTCCAAATATGCCAAGTTGTGGTGATAAAGTAGGTCTTCCATGTCGCCCTCAGGGAGGAGACAGAGGGCATTGATAACAGGAAATTATCCTGTATAGTGTCATGCATACTTAGAAGATGGAAGCCCATCTTGACAGAAACTCCGTTCCAAATCTGCCTTGCTACCTCACACGAAAAAAATAGATGCATGGTTTGTCTCGAGGTTGCCTGTATTGCACAAAGCGCACCCCTGTTGTATGTGCATATTTCTTCTTACCATTACCTCCTGAGTTAGAATCATGTTGTGCATTAATAGGAAGAAAAAACATCTCATCGTCGGGGTTGCTTTGATTTTCCAGATTTGTGAAAATCTAGAACGGATTTTTCCTGCTTGGGATAGAGCCCTGTACACGGACTTGACAGAGAAGCGGCCATCACCTGATCTTACCTACAGTAGTTTATCATCTCCTTGGCTGAACTGCAAGTTACCTAGCAGGTTCCTTATGTTCCGGTCACTGTCAGACAACGGCTCTTGAAGTAGTGTGTCAGCTCTTTGTTTAGCATCGCGGAGTGAGATGTAGCGATGTATTGGCCGGGTGTTTACTACATTCAGCAAGGGGGTACCTGCCCAATTGTCCATCCAGAAGCTGATTTTCGTCCCTTCCCGGCAATCCCATGCCGTGCAGCTATGAAATAGAGGTCTGAGTCGTATGAGAGTTTTCCAGAAGAAGGAACCGTGCACGGACAGGAAAAGGGGTCCATCGGCATGCCATCCAATGAAATGTATTGCTCTTGCATAAGTGCTCCATAGTTTACCTTCGTTGGAGAACAGACGCCACCACCATCTGAGTAACAAAGCCATGTTCTGGAGACGCAGATTCACTACTCCCATCCCGCCGAACTTAATTGGGGAACAAACTGTAGCCCAGTTCATGAGTGGGATGCCCTTCTCACCTCTAGTTCTGCCCCATAGAAAGTTTCTACATGTTCTATCAATATCTCGGATCAACCATGCTGGAAGTTTGAAACAAGACATGAAATAGATAGGTATGGCAGTGAGAACGGATTTCAGTAGTTGCAACTTTCCCGCCCTTGATATAAGGCTCCTTCTCCACCCATCTAATCGTCTATGGAGTTTCTCCAGGAGAGGTCTGAAACATTCTTTCGATGGCTGGTGGATGGTGAGTGGCATCCCTAAGTATGTAATTGGGAACGATTGAGGTTGACAAAGGAGCAAAGATTGTACCTGTAGGGTTTGGTCGGCAGAGAGCGTCATCGGTACAAATGAGCTTTTGCTGAAATTTATCCTGAGACCTGAAGCCTCTGAGAAACAGTGAAGAGTTAGCATTAAAGCTTGCAAGGTGCTACCCCTAGTGGATGCAATAATGATCGTGTCATCTGCGTATTGGAGAGCAATTATAGGATTTTGGATCCTGGGGGTCAAGATGTGCGGGATTGCATGGTTAATCCTCTGAATCATCCGTTGCAGTGCATCCGTAGCCAGAATAAAAAGGAGGGGCGAGATGGGATCCCCCTGTCGCAGTCCTCTCTGATGTCTGAAATTTGGTGATTCGTGACTATTTATCATGACTTTGGAAGAGGCTGAGCTGAGCAAGTGAAAGATCCATCGCACGAATTTCTGCGGGAAACCCCTGGAACGTAATATGTTTATCAGGAATCGCCAGTCGAGAGTATCAAATGCTTTCGTGAAATCCAGCTTTAATAAAATTGCCGATGAGCGAGACTGGTGTACATGGTGCAACAGTTCTCTAGTGGTGAGGAAATTCTCAGCAATGAAGCGATTTGGCACGAAGGCAGTTTGGTTCTCCGAAATAAGCTCGGACATATGGGCCCGCAGCCTGCTTGCTAGGACTTTAGAGATTAGTTTAGGCAGTGAGTTGATCACGCTAATCGGTCTGAAGTCGGAGACTTCTTTTGGGTCCTGCTTCTTTGGCACCAACACAATTCTCGCCTCGTTCAAAGGTGATAAGTCTGTATTCTCATTCTGGAAACCAGCAAATACCTGCAGAATGTCCGGTTTGAAAGCCTCCCAGTGGAGTTTGAGCAGCTCGTTTGGTATGCCGTCTGGCCCCGATGCCTTGTGTGCAGGTAAGCCCTGTACCGCGTTTTGTATTTCCTGGACAGTGAAAGGGGCATCGAGGCTTTGTAGTGTGTCTGCCCTATCATACAAAGTGCCTAAGTCGACTTGCTGGATGTGTTCTCTAACACCGAGAAGCGTTTGGTAGTGTGAGTGAAAGATGTGTATGATCTGGCCTTGATCGCACACTTCAGACCCCTGATGAAGAAGTGATAACACTTGCTTTTTCCTTGCTCTCGAAGAAGCCAATACATGGAAATATCTTGTATTTCGATCTCCATGTTTCAGCCAATTGCATCTTGACCGTTGGTGCCATCTCAATTCCTGATTACATGCCAGCTCAAATGCTCGCTCCCTGGCCTTGCACCTGAGGAAGAACTCGAAAACAGTGAGAGCTCTGAGTTCTTCGAGTTTGTCAAAGAAGGTGATGAGCCTATTGCAGACTCTGAGTTGGAGCTCTGTTTGGGAGAAAGTGCATCTGCTCCACTCTTGTAGAAGGCGGTGTAGGTGCTTCAGTCTTGAGTTGAAGGCCTGCACTGAATCGGGTGCATCCGGAGCTCCTTGTTGGGACCAGCAAGCAGAGATAATGTGGTTGAATTGAGGGTATCGCAACCAATAAGTTTCTATCCTTCGATGGTGTCTCATGGGACCCATTTGGGAGCATTGTAGTATCAAGGGTGAGTGGTCCGATACTACCATCGGCGCAGGGGTTAGTCGTATGATGGGGAAGGAAGTCAACCACTGGGGTGAAAGGAAAATCCTATCGATTTTTGAGTGTACTGGGTTAGGCTGTTTGTTGCACCATGTGAAGGATCTCTGGCGGAGGGGAACATCGTACAGCTGTAGGTCGTGTATCAGAGCATTAAAACGATCCATCATCTCCCATTCTCGTGCCAAGCCTGAGCGATCTGTCATCCATCTTACCATATTGAAATCACCTCCCAGGATTAGAGGTTTTGTGTTCTGGTGAAGGAGAGCACGAAGTTCTCTAAGGAATTGAATTTTATTGGGGTCACCTTGAGGACCGTACGCATTTGTTATCTGCATTTCTTGTCCGGTTCTGTTGTCCAAGAGGAGAGCGGAGCATGTGTGTCGAGTAGTCCACGAGTTAAGCAAGCTGTAACATCTTCTCCATGTAATGAGGCAACCACCAGATGTGTTTATTGAGGCAAGGAAAACACAGTTGAAATCAAAATACGATGGCAAACCCGATAGAAACTCACTAGGTCCCAATCATTCTTTTTTGTCTCCTGAAGAATAACAATATCGGCTCTGGCCGATCTAATGCACTGCTTGACAACATTGCACTTGTCAAGATTTCCCAAGCCCCTTACATTCCAACAAAATAGTCTGAGTTTCTTAAACATAGAAATTAGGTAGCATTACATAGCATCACAAAAGTAGCTTAAGCAGCCAACAACAAAGCAACATTAGCACAAAAGCACAGAAGCACAAAGCACAAAGCACAAAAGCAAGTAAAAAAACATTCAAGCGGAATTTGCTACAGATCATATGTCATCGTCTTCATAGTCAACCTGGTCCATGTATGGGTCTTCTTCCTCCGCTGAGTCCAATATAACCCCAGAACTTTGGGCTGGCTGCGCGGATGTGGCCTCCAATAGCCCTGAGCCTGTTGGGCTTTCTTCGATCATGAGTATTGGGGGGTTATGCGGCCTTGGAGTAGTAGTAACAGGTTGGGCTTCTTGGGCCCTCTCAACCAGCTCGGTGGTGGGCTGGCCTTTCCTTTTCCTATTTGTAGGTGCATGGCCCATACAGCTGGGCTCTAGCTGTAAAGGTCTCATAATATTAGGAGGAATTCGTATATTGCTGGATCCTATTAGTGCTAATAATTCTCTGCCTTCAGCATACTGGAGCGGCACATTAACAAAACCGTTAGGGTCAAGCTCAGGTAACCCTTTGTCATCAATTTTGAATTTCGCTTTTGTCCTCGTACTTCTTCGAGGAGCAGGGGCTTTTGGTTTAGCAAGTACAGAACTTTTGTAGACCTGGGGCAATACCGATGCATCAAGTGCCAATTCAGGAAACAAAACAGCTGGTTCCCAAACAGACCTATGGGTTTCAGAGGAGAGAGTTTTCGATACCTGCATTATCGATTGCCCAGTAACTGGCATGTGCTGAAAAGCCGTGTCAGGTGTACGAGGTACTGTGCACCTCGATTCTGGCGTGGCAGAGTAGTCGATTTGGTGTGGCGAAATCTGTGTTGCATTGTGTGCTGCGCCCCGGCCTAGAGAGAAGTTGCCCCTCTGCAATATTGTCGGAGTTGGCGAAACGCTCGGCGCGGTTGATGAGCTGCGGCCAGCTTGTTCCTTTCCCCACTTAGAGAAAGCTGCATTGTTTGCCTTAATTGCCTCCTTGTTCCCGGCGAGGCAGGCAGCTAAATCCGTCGGAAGCTCTGCTGGGTTTGCGTCTCTGAAAATTTCTCTCAAAGCTTTGAGGCTCATTGGGAAAATGTCATCAGAATCCCCATCAAGCCACCTAGCCACCTTGGGAGTAGTGGCTCTTGCCGATGGCATAAGCACAGCAGGGTGCTGGTTTTGCGGGCGTGGGTATTTGACCGAAGGCGGAGGTAGGTCAGACTTGTTGTATATCTGGCCCTTGAACCATCGTCTCGGCCTGACCATTGTTGGAAAGACCATTCCCCCAACTTTGATTTCCAGCTCAAGGGGTATGTTAGCAAGGTCTTCAGTGGCTATGAAAACGCTCCAGTTATGGAGAGAGCTTTTGTCGGATGGCTCAATAGACCCCAAATACAGACCGAAAGAACTAACCGCCAAAGCAACGTCCGATTCACGACACAATTCAATTGGGAATCCAGTTAGATCTAACCACACCTTGAAGAACAGAATAGAAATCGAGGCATCACGAAGGGGAGAGTAAGAGTGGAAGGAGAAACCTTCATCCCAGATCCATGGCGGGATGGCCGCGACCACGTCATCCCTCAGGACAGATGGGGGTAATATGGCGAGGTAGTCACCACTGTTTAACTTTGCCATCTGCAGAGAGGTCGGGGTGATCATTCTGGTAAAGGCCAGCTTCTGTGCAATGTCATCCAAGGATAGTTCTCCTTGAGATTTTTTAGGTGGTGAGATGACAAGACCCCTGAGAAGTTTATCCAAGTTTTGAAAGTAGGGTTGGTCTCTGTGGATGTAGCATGCAATTTTTGCCGGCCTGTTGGGGGGCATAGGCGGTTCTTCTACCGGCAGGGGTTCAGAGAGGAATTCTTCAAAAGTCGGCTCCTTGAGTTGTGTTTTTTGCTTTGGGAGGGGAGCGGCCAGAGCCTCAGAGGGGGGTGGCTTGAGGCCCAGGTACCTGCAGTGGCCGGTGGCGTGCCCGTGTCGTCCACATTTTAGGCATTTTCTTGGGTTTTTGCATTCAGCAGTGATGTGGCCTTTGATGGCACATTTGAAACAGCGACCCCACCACTCGGGGTAGTGCGGTGCCGGTGGGTACCGCAGTTTCGTCGGACTGGTGGGGGAGGAGTAATATTGGGGCTCGACGGGTTTAGGGGGAGAGGTGGGGCGGCTCTTAGTCTGAGTGGTCGGTTGCTGTGTCTCCTGGGTCGTGGGTGAGTTTGGGGGAGAGAGGACTGCTTGAGCGTAGGTGGGGGAGGTGGTGTTGCGAAGGTGGTTTGGTCTACGGCGGTGGGTTACGGTGATCCAGTCATCGTTGGAAAGGTTGCAAGGGTTCACCTCCATGTCGCTCCTCCGCTTCTGTTGTAGAATAGGTTGCTAAAAAAAAAAAAAAATTGCATTTTTTTTTATAAACTAAATTTTATACCTTTGTACTTGCACAAAAAATACATGTAAATCACATTTCATCTGAAATGACTTGTAATGAATGATTTTTATATCTATAATTTAATGCATAGTTAAGTCAAAAATTAAATCTAAGTATTTATTTCATTGTAATTTTTATTTGTTTTTACTTAATTTATTGCATCTTATGTAGAGAGTCAGTTATGCATAATTTGTTAGTTTAATGAAAATTTTGAAATAAAATTTGAAGCTTCTAGCAACGGACTCATTTTATGATTTGTTTTATCGTCGCATCAAATTCATTACTGATTTATCTTGCAAAATCTAGCTTGTGGACTTTTTAAAATTATTATTATGGATTTCTTTCCTCTCGACAGTGAATACAAACAAAATAGAAAAAAATGCAACTCCTAATTCATTTGGACCATGCATATACAGGTCTCAAACTCGATTACACATTGCAAATATGTGAGCTCAAATCAAATCAAATAATTGCTCCAGACTCATCATATTTAGGGCTGTCAAACGCACGAAACGATGACACAAATACCCTCTTGCAACAAAAAGTCACTTGCGTTTAACGTTGCGTCACAGAGCAACGAAATGTTAAAACATGCAAAACGTGTTTCGTTGACAATCATAATCATATTGAACATTAATCTCGAAATATCTTTTTTCTTGTTTATCACGTATACATAACATTTTTTTTTGGAGCCCTCTGGAGCTTGGAGTCCAGAGCGGTCGTCCTGGCTGTCTTGAATCAGGACCGGCTATTACATTAATACTAACATGGAAAAACAATATCATATTGAGAATGAATAGCTTCTCGCATTTTCATAAATTTTCATAAATGGAAACGACGTCAGCTTGAAATTATAAATAAACGGTCTATTGCTCCATTCGGCATCTCAATGTTGAAATGCTCATGAAATTAATAATGAGACTTTTTTTAGTAAAATAGTGAGCCCTTTCAATAATTTTTATTTAACCATTCGCATTTTTATTTGACTATCGTGCTTTTAAAAACATACTTTATGAAAAGACTTCTCATATCATTAATTTCAATTACACTATTAACTTTACAGGAAAAAAAACAACCAAAACATGCTTAAACAAATACCATAAGTTGGATGAATGTTATTATCATTAGAAGCCCAAATAGATATTATTTGAGAAACTTACATATAAATGTAAAATACATGAGCTATTGACTTTATTTCTACGGGTATCCTTGGTATTTACAAAATGTTTTCTAATAATAACAAGATATTAATTTTATGTTCCATACATGAACATAGAAAAACAATTAGTTAGTTATTGCTCTAATTTAAATGATAATGGACAGCTTCAAAATTTAATAGCAAAAATAACATCCAATGAAAAATCAATATTTGGTGCTTAAAAAATCAATAATAGGGCATTATATTTATTTTCCACTCCAAAATTAATGATGTCAAATGAAATTACTTTCCAGGAGCTCTAATTGTTTATGTAGGTTGGAAGGGCTAATGCGAAAATCGAAAATCTAGAGAGTTATTCACATATTGAAATTTTGTGAAAGAAGAAATGAAGATGTACGTATGAGGCATTACACAGAATGCAGATTTTGATTTAAGAACATCTAACTCGGTTGTCTAGGACAATGTTCTATGGTCACATGAGGTAGTCTTTGGAGCTGAAAACGAACTCCTCTAATTCTCTTGTAAATTCCTTCTCTCTACCTATAATTGTTGAATTGTGATCTTGGCCAGCCATGATTCGAAGCTCTGCATGTGGAACTCTTAGTTTCATGTTGTAGCTACACTCAACAGGGACCACCTGATCCTTGTCACCATGGATTATTTTCATTGATATACCTGCCTTTTTAATAATGTCCAAGTTCTCGTCTTGGTATTTAGCCCCAGCACATATCACATTGTGCATAGTGTGCCATGCTGAATGATGAGTATGCTTTGTCATTTCAGTGACAAAAAAATGTAGGTCCCTGTAAGAAATGCTTGTAGTTGTCAGATATAAAAGGTAGATGTGTAATAAATAAGCAAAAGAATTTCATTTTTCAGATAATTGTATATTTGTACCATTAAGAGACACACTTTGTACTAAACCAGATATCGTTTCAAACTTAAAACGACAAAAAGAAGAAAGAGTACTGGATACAGATAGAAGCTAAGTCCTTTAGCATTGTACCACAATGAACCCACTGACCAGTATCAGTACCAGGATACAGGATCTGAGCTGAGATTTTGTTTTCTTTTAACAGTATTTTTTAGATATTGAATCTTAAATGCAGCTAGTTCAAATGCAAAGTATGTGCTAAAATGTGGTTTCTCAGTAAGTTGGGTAAAATATTTTCGAAAACTACTATTAAGAAAGGACAGCTGAATGTACAATTACCTCTTCTTGGACAGTAGCTTCAGAATTCCCTCCCATATCAAGTGATTTCGGCAGAAAACCAAGCATACCGTCCTCCCGACATGCTCATACCATGACATGACTGCCGAACCAAATGCCAGAGGCGGCCAAATCTTTTTTTCTGCTAGCTTGATTAAGGCATTGTGGCTTGCTTTCTCCCCACATGAAGGGAAATATGACTATAATGACAAAAAAAGAACAACTTGTGAATCTAAATTACAATTTTGAAGCCAAAGTGGAGAACCAGATTTTCTAAAATAAACCATTAGGATATATCTAATCTTCATGTTCTTACCTTGTAATCATCACATCTATTTGCATACTATCTTTTTTACATATATTTACAGGCAATAAAATAATATTGTCAATGTCCCAAAAATGAACAGTGACTTCACCTTTTACTTAGATTATTGTTTCCCATTGTTAAATTATAATTTAGTATTGCCCAACTAGACAGCCCACCTTGGAGCCTGGAAGTATGGTACAACGACCAAACAAGGGAACTAATCAAATAAAGTAGTACTTACAGGGGCAAGAAGAGTTATAGATTTGACCCGATCTGGATATCTCGCTGCCAAGTTCAAAGCAATCATGCATCCCATTGAGTGTGCAACTAAGTGGAATGAATCAAGCTTGTATGGCTCAATAACCGCTTTTTCTATCATACTTATATGATCTTTTAACTGGTAAAGGCAATCAGCTGGTTTTGGGCTTCGACCAAATCCCAACAGATCCATGGCAAACAACTTAAAATTCGGACGTGTTGTTTGAGGAAAAATTGTTTGTGTCCAGAAGGATGAAGAGGAGAGAAATCCATGTATGAATATCATGTTCTCTGAGGGTTCATTCTCATAACCACTTGCACCTACATACAAATTACACAACTCTTTAAATAATCTTATTTTGAAAGGTTGTCAGATTTGGCATACCTAAGTACCTAATTATCATTTTTGAGGAAATATTTTTTTTGTTGAGGAAAATACCTAACTATCATGAATAAAGAAGCAATCACTTAATTATATTTGACAGAATCTTAAAATATTTTGGAAATTCACTTCATGGTTTCTTTCCTGTGTTAATTTGTTTTTATCCTCTAAAAGAATGTTGAATGTGCATCAGTCCTAAATATTTTCTAACTCAAAATAGACTTCAAAACTGCTCTGCGTGATTGTTTTAGACTTTTAGCATTTACTTCAGAATTTACAATTAGAAAATTATAATTTAATTAGACTATAAACCGACTGCTAGAAAGAAACAAGAGATTTTGATAGGATAAATAATTCATCTTGAACTACACAGAATTGAAAAATGTATGAAAATTGTTAATTATCAAACAAAAACCAAGAAAAATTATATAAATAAATGGACGGTGTACCATTTCGACCTTGATTTGGTAAATTTGTAACCACATGAAGCTTTCCCTCTCCTCTTTCCTTCCAAGAAATGCAGGATTTGCAACAGCAATCAGACCACCTACCATGCCTCAATCTACTTCCTTCTTTCACCTTAAAATCTCTTCTCAAACCAAGAAAAAGCTTTTCCCTGAAAATACTCTCTCTCCCATGCAAAGTATCCGATATTTCCGCATCAAAGGTTCCCTCTTTACCACTGCTCTTACAGCAATAGCATCGTATTGGGCTCTCCTCGAGAAATTCATCCAAAAACCTGTACACGTAACATAGAAGAAAATCCAACAAATCTAAAAAGGCGAAGACAACGATGCTGATAGCCGAGATTAGATTATTGAGCGCTCTTTTTGGAAATGTCAAAGGAGATAGCATTTTGGTGTTTTGTTTCTTACTTATGAGAGAGAGATTCAATCGGAGAGTGATGAGAGGTTTGTGGCTGAAAAGGCGCAAATTTTTTGTATTTGTGTACGCTCCGGCCGTGGTTTAATTTGTTTGCTGCATGTATTGTCAGAGAACGAAAAGTCGACAAATATTGGAAGTGGTGGTGGTGTGACCACGTTGCCTGGCGTTTAGCAGCTTCCATATTTGGGTCATATTGTTGAGGTGAGGCCGTGAGGGGGGTGTCGGTCTTGATTGCACCCGGTGTTTTGCATTCTAATTCCAGTACTTGATCACAGGTGGATGGAGTTCACTTCTCTCAATCTCATCATGTATCGGTCAGAAGAGATAGAATTCAACTAAAACAAAATTTTCTATTAAGCAAAAAAAAATATTACAATACAAAATAATTTGACTGCTCACTTAGTCTATTAAATGCAGTCTTCTCAAAACCTATAACAACTAGTTCGTACGCGCTCGCACTTCGCGCGAAAAAATTAAAATTAAAATTTTTGTATTACAATAATAAAATTATAATAAACCGTTTAATTAATATAAAAAAATTAAAAAAACAACGGCCGAAAATATTTGAAAAAAAGAAAAGCTACAGTTCATAACACTGTAGCAGACATGTACATATAAGATTAATTTGTTCTCACTGGTCGGTACGTTTTATTTTGGGCCGGGTCAGATTTTTGACAGCAGTGCGACCCACTAAGACTGCAGAATCCAGGCCCAAATATATCTGGCCTTGAAGTACAACCGACATTGCTCGGTCTCCAAGCCTCCAATCCCGTGCAGAGAGAGAGGTTTTATTTTGGTAGATGCACTAACGCAGTTTCCATGGCGTGATTACTAATTTCTCCGGTGTTCCCGCCTAAACCTAAACCTAAACCTAAACCTTAACCTAAACCCCTACCTAAACATTCTTCTCATCTCTCCATCTCTCATCGGAGAAGTCTCCAATGGCGGATGAGCCACTGAGGTTGGTGTCTCTAGAGGAAGAGAGAGAAGGCGACCAAGAAGGCACTGCTGACTTCGTCTTTCGTCGGATCGGTGAATCAGTGCCTCTTTTCTCCCCCCTCTCCTCATTCGATCTCCAATCGCCTCCTCGCAGGGCTCTCGCTATCTCTGATCGGTTTGGAGTTCTCTTTCTGGCTCATTCCCAAGGTCACTTTATTACAGCTCTTCTCCCATATTTGTATAGAAATAAGCACAGTTGGAACATATCCCAATGTAATTACTAGCCGGCTCGATCTTGTTTTTCGTAATGGAATGTACTAATATTATTGATGCCCTTAGAAGTGTGTTTTAGAGTGAGGGTTGAATAAGGCTGATTGTATGTGACACCTAGAATTAATTGTAACTGACAGCTAAGATTTGGTTTTGTTATTAGGGTTTTTGGTTGTCAGAACAAAAGATGCAATTGATGCAGCCAAGGAGGTTAAGGAGAAAGGAAAGGGACCTTGTCTGAAGGAGTTGAGCTTAGTAGATGTCGCAATTGGACAGGTGTCCCTTTTAGAGATATCTAGCAATTCTTCTGAGCTTGCTGTGGCCATCGGTGGAGATATTCACTTTTTCTCTGTTTCATCACTTCTCAAAAAGGTTTGAGCTTTCTATGCAACTATTGCAAGAAATTCTGGATAGTTCAGTGTTTACAGAATTGACCCGTGATTTGTGGTACTTGCAGAAGTTTCGCAATTTATGTATATTGGTAGTTAAAGCAAAATGAGAAGTGATCCACATTACCCTTCAATTAATAGTCACAGCATTACCTGCCCATTTAAACTTCATATTGAGCTGATAAGAATAACTGCTCTGTATGAAAGAATAAGAATGAGCCAGACTTGTTCTTATGCTGATTTCAAATTCTACTAGGGAATAAGATGGAACTGAAATCACGTGCAATAGCCTCTACATGAATAATCTGGTGCTACATTTGAATTTTAGCCATTCTCATTTTGGTCCATTCAATTTTGTGGAAATCCATTTATCCATCTGCACCTAGTAGAATTTGTGAGATTTTGCAACAATTAGTTTGTACCAGGCATGCCTCTTGATTTACTGTTTCATTAAGTTTTTTTTTTTTAAATCTGCCTGTAACCATCTAATCACATCTACTAGAACTTTTGAAACTTTTGTAACAAACAACTGTACTTCATAGAGACTTCTAATTTCTTAGTTTATTATGCTATTGCTGTTAAATTCTTCTTGTAATCATGGTGTAGGAGCAAAAGCCATCTTTCTGCTGTGCTCTTAGCACATCTGGCATTGTTAAAGACTTCAAGTGGCTGGAAACTGCCCAATCTTACATAATTCTCTCTGGCACTGACTCACTATGTCATGGTGATTTTAATGGAGAGATGAAGGATGTGTTAGACGGAGTTGATGTCGGTCTGTAATCTGTTGTTTTTCTTTTGATGATCTCCCGTTACTTTCTATGATAATAGTATAATTTGTTGTTGTTACCATAAGGCAGTAGTGAGTCTATACAAACTGCACAAATTTGATCACAAGAAAAAATTGACAAAGAGAGCTGTGGCAGATGTTCTTTTCTTAAGTGTCTCTAGTTATTTATTTTTATTTTTGCTTCTATGTTCTTTGCAGTTGATAGTTCCCCTGATAGCAAATCATTTGCGGTTGTGAGGAATAACAATCTGAGCATTTTTTCACTGAACTTAGAGGAACAACTCCGCATCCCTCTTTCATTTGAATCGTGGTCTGATTCGGGAAACACAAAGGGTAAATCTTGAATCATATCAATTTGTTTTGACAGGAATTGTTTTGGGAAAAGATGAGTGGGTTCAGAAGCAAAAACTGATAACAAAAAAATAAAATAAAATAATATTACAGATAATCTCAGTTCTCATTGATTTAACATTACATTTTCTAGAAGCAGTAGCTTCTGTTCATTGTTTTTCTTTAATTTTGCAATGCTATAATTGCACCTTTGTATAGCTGCGTTAGTAAAAAAAAATCAGGGTATTTATCAACAATTTGGTACTGCAATTTGTCCTGTGCAAGTGAACACTGTTGCCCGTGCTTTGAGTCATATGGAATCAGGCAACTCTGGATGAAAATCCAGCAGATCCAATGTTGATGCATATCCAGTTACATTTACCACAATCGATTTTGTTGACTGATTTATTTTTCCATATCCTTTTGGTTTATCAGTGGATTCAATTAGATGGGTACGTGATGATGGTGTTGTTGTTGCTGCTACTCAGTTGAATGACAATGGAGAAGAAGAAGGTTTTCTTGTCCAGGTGATAATTAGTGGAGCCAGAAACTTTTTTGAGGTACAAATTTGGCTTTAATGTTTCAATATGAAATTATAATATCTACATTGCTTCAAATATGAATTTTGTCTATTGATTTTGGTACTATTATCGAACAAATTTGAAGGCCTTCTTTTTTTTGGTGGCTAATTCTTTCAGAGTTCTTGCAAGCCGGTGGTTTTTTTGTTTCCCTATTTATTTGAAGGTATTTTGGATAGCATTTTACCTTCTGGGTTCGGGCCTAACCTCCTTACGAGCTATCTGGACCGCTGGTATGTACATACCATGTTTTATTATCTTCTATTTTTCCAAGTTTACTTTCTTATCTTTACGTATGGGGTCCTCATAATCATGGATTTTGTTGTTATAGGGAGCTTCTACTATCTTCTAACAAGAAGAATGTTGATCAGCATGTGGTCCTCCTGAAATGGCATTCCAATGAAAATGACAAACATGTTGTTTCCTTAGAATTCCAAAGTGACAAGTACACTCCAAGAATTGATTTACAAGGTGTGCAAATTCAGTGTACTATTTAAATTTTGAACTCACATAACAATTTTTTTTCTTATAATCTAGATTTTTTTCAGAGAATGGAGAAGACAACACTATAGTTGGATTTGGGGTTGAGAAGGTTTCTTTGTTTGAGAAAATAACAATACAAGTTGGGACTGAAATACAAGAACTTGCACCTCAATACATAATGGTTTGTTTGACATGTGAAGGGAAGCTCATCTTGTACCATGTTGCTAGGTAATATTTTCTTCCAATGTATTTTGTTAGGACTTTATGTAATTCTCCTATTTGACTGGAATGTTTATTTTTTCTAGGACGTCAGATCCGTCAGAACTGCTGCAGGTCAATATAGCAGATTTCGATCTTAATGTCATTGAAGAAAATAAACTAGAGACTGTGTCCAAAATACCTACTATGGAACCATTGAGTGCACTCTCGGACGTAGGTATAAATATGTTAAATCCTTGTGTTAGTAAGCATCTAGCAAACCTTCACCGCAGCATTGTTTTGTTACGAAATATGTTTCCAAATGTTTACATTGCCTGTGTTTCCTTCATAGGTCTCCCATAGATGTTGAGATGAATCTTAGGTTGGTTTGATTCTTTTTCTTTCT
>CAXKVX010000283.1:0-51071 GCA_964058865.1 Eleocharis quinqueflora | reverse complement strand
GTTAATTCATTATCAATGAATCATCCCCTCTATTTTTTTTGCCTCTATTAAATAAGAGTAAAATAAAAAGATATTTAATTAACTGAAAATTTAAATTAAAAAAACTTCAATGTATATATCTTTTTCTCTATATGCACATAACTGTAAAAATTGCCAGCATTGTGATTTTTATTTTGACGGGCATTGATATTATGTAGAATGGTAGAAGTGCTAAGAGGATTAAATTAATGCAATTTTTTTAATGTATAATAATGGCAAAAGGCTGATTTAAGAATCACATGTGTAGCTTATTCAAAAAAAAAAAAAATTAAATTGAGCTTAGCGAATTTTGGTTATATATTTGACTTAATTTTAACGACGATGGTGATTATAATTACTCGCTAGAAAGTGAGCAACATTTTATTTGGTGAATTAATTGTGTAGGTCAGAGCCAATAATGCATGCAGTTACCGTGTGTGTATGTATGTATGTATGTATGTATGTATCTGAGTGATTGGCGTGTTATCCCTAAATGGTGCATGGGCCATGATGATAGTTCTTTGAATTAGTCTGTTTACTTAATTTTTAAATCAATTAATTAAGGAGACTATCCAAACTATGAGAGTTAGTTATATATTGTGTCTCTTTTGAACTATATATTCTCAATTTCACCTAACTATACGAGTTTAATTTAAAATATTTACTTCGATCAGGGTCAAGGTCAACTATATATAGCTAGCAACTAGCTCGTTAATTTATATGAAAACGAAAAACACTTTCAATATATATATATATATATATATATATATATATATATATATATATATATACTGTCATGTAATCGTTTCATATTAAATGGGCGTTTAATTAGTTAGACATGCAATCAGTGAAGAGAAGATGTGATATCGGCCGAGGGGCTGCTGTCCAAAATGACACGAATTAGGGTTAAAATATTTTATAAAGCACAAAAGTACTTATACTTTAGACTCACATCTCACAATACAAAGTACAAATGACTGATTCGGACCGTTGAAAATATTGTCCATACTCAAATCTATTTGGAAACCAAAATTTTCATTTTTAAAATTTTTTTACTATTTTATTGGATGTGAAATATGGATCTAAAGTATATGCACTGTCGTGTTTTATAAAGTACTTTAGCCTAACTTTATATATATAGAGAGAGAGATATGTTACCGTGCTATGCAAAGTAAAAATAGTATTTTACTTCGGCATAAAAAAATCATGCATCGACGACTCAAATGACTGATCTAAGTTGGTCAACACAATTAAGACATCAAAATCTTCTACTAAACCAATTTTGGACGCATTTGAAGTTTTGTAGCTATGCTTTTTGAATTTTTGAAAAATGAGCAAAAATAACACAGTTTAATAATTAAAAAATAACATTATTCTTGTTTACTTTCAAAAAATTCAAAAAATATAGCTACAAAACTTCAAATGCGTTCAAAATTGGTTTACTATGAGATTTTGATGTCTTAATTGTGTTGACCAACTTAGATCAGTCATTTGAATTGTCGGTGTATGATTTTTTATGTCGAAATAAAACACTTTTTTTTACTTTGCATAGCATGATAACATATCTATATATATATATGTGTGTAATCAAAGAGTCATTATCATAGACTTAAACTGTGAAAGCAAATATAAGATTACTATATAAGGGTTAAATATATGTTATAGTTGTCAAGGACAGTTGAGATGTTGCGGGAATGACGAGGACTGGATTAGTATAATTAATGAGGGTATAATATATATAATACCACAAATTTCCATGTACATGCATGTATCACTGTTAAAGATGTACAAGATCAATAATATTATTATATTAATTACAATTTTAAATTTTGAATATAAGTAGAACGCGAGTAATTTATGGATTGTGTAGCTCCACAAAGTTGTAACATTTGGAATCCTCCTCTTATATATATTGTTGGATTACACACATATTTTGTTTGACAATTTATAAAATAAATCAGTGCTAATTTTGCACAATTGAGATTCGATGAGATGCAAGTTAACACAGGTACACAATGATGATATAAAGCCTCAAACATGCATATACAAGTTAAGACATACTTAAAGACATCAAGAACAAACAGATTGGACAATCCAGAGCTATGCGTTACCATAACGCATGTCCAACCCGTCACAACGGGTGCCCAACCCTTCATGACGGGTGCCCAATCCGTCATGATGGGTCTCCAACCCGTCATGACGGATCACCAACCCGTCAAAACAGGTTACTGCTCAAGATGACCCAAAAGTCAGTGGATGAAGAAGAGAAGGGTATTTCTGGAAAGATGCCAATCTGTTATAACGGATTCTGTATTGCGTTGTAGATTTCTGTAACACATGAGCTCAAAATCAAGACTCCAAGACTTCAAGATGTGCAGTAAAAAGATATCTGAACATGTAAGATATCTGAACCCTCCAAGCTTTCAAGCAATCAATTGAGCACCAAAAAGAGCACTAGAGCCTTCTCCAACAGCTGCCTAACCTGAGAGGTTTAGAATAGCAACAATCATCTAATTGTCGATTTGAGAACATTCTTTCTTGCTAGTTTCTAGTCTTTAGTGCACTACATTTGTGTTGTCAAGTAGTGTATCTCTATCCTTAATTGTGTAATCAATCAGACATTTTGCCTTATAGAATGGTGTAGTCTCTTGCATAGGTTTTGGAATCTAAGATTGGTTTGCTTATTGAGAAGAAACCAAAGATAGGTTTCGCAATTGTAGAGAACACTTATTGCTTAGTGGAATCGGTCCCGAAATGAGGTTTTGGTTTCTCGAGTCCTGTGGATGTAAGCCTAGTTTGTTTGTAGGTCGAACCACATTATATTGTGTGTTCTTGTGCTCTCTTGATCTCTCTTGCTCTTTACTCTATCTCTTTAGTATACTTGCACTTTGCTATTTTGATTTGCTCAATTGCTCTTGGTACTTAGTTGTTGAAATTTTAGCTAGGTGATTAAGGCTAAAAGCTTGAATTGTAATTGTTATAAATGCTTCCGCACTAGCACTTGACCTTAGAACCCCCAAACATCTTAACAGTTGGTAGAGCACACAGGTTCATACCTAGCTAATTGTCAAAATCTTGATAGTTCTTGATCTTGTCTTGTAAAAAATAGCACAATTGAAGTTTGTGAAAGAACCACCAATTTTTGGTGTAGCTTATAAGAATTTTCTTTTTGGAAGAGATGTATGGTAAACTACCTTAGTCTACTTGACATTTGAAAGGTTGTAGATGATGGTTGGACATTCAAATATGAAATTGATGGTGTGCAATCCTAATTAAAGAGTCCAAAGAACTCAAATATGCAAATGACAATGCCATGAACACTACACTTAGCTCAATTCATGACACTATTGCACTATCTCTCACTCACTATACAAATACCAAAGACATTTGAAATGTTTTAGTACTTAGATATGAGGAAAATAAACACACAAAAAGACTCGTAAGGTTGGATTAGCAACAAAATTAGAGAACATGAAGTTTGAAGAAAATAAGTCTTTTGAAAACCTTTATCTTAGACTTATATCTTTAAGAAATGAATTTGTTGAAGTAGGATCTAATATTTGTGATGAAGATTTTATAAGTAAGCTCTCAAGAATGGTGTCCAAGAAGCCCGGATGGAATGACGTTGAGAGCTCAATTGAAGCTTTATAAGCTAAAGGTCTTACTTATCAACCCGAGGAGGTGTATGCACAAGTATGCTTACATGAGGAAAATCACAAGAAAGTGAAGTGCTCAACCTCATAATTTCATACAATCATTGGCCTTGATAGCATAATTTCATACAATCTACCCCACAAATTCGAAATTATTGACTTTGCCCGCATAATTTCATACAATCTATCTCACAAATTCGAATCAAGCGAAGTCGTCTACCAAAACTTGTACTAAGTACTCTCCAAGGAAAAATATCTTCTCACCAAACTTGTGAAAAAAGGAATCAAATTCGAAAGAAAAGTGAATGCTGAGATGATAGTTCAAGACAAAAAAGGTAGTGTTCTTATCTTGTAACAAGGAGGGACATAACATTCAAAATTACTATGCCATCTTTCCTCAAAGGAGAAGATCACAAGAAAGATGTTGCAAGATAACTCACAAGAAAGCAATGCAAGCAACTTGGTTAAGTGAATTCGAAGAAATTGAAGATGAAGAAGATGAAGTTAACATCAGAGGAGGAGAAGTTGAAAACAAGCTAGTCCTCATCAGAAAGAAACTAGTGACATGTATGAAAATTACTCTTGAGATTACAAAGGAACAAGGCATGACGAATTCATAGAAGATTCGCATCATAAAATGAATGGCTCAATCTAAGAATGACTATGCTAGAGAGGAAGAAAAAGCCTTAATAAGAGGTGAATGCCGACATGCATTCATAGGATAGACACCTCCAAGATGATAGAGAAGCCTTTGAATTTTGCAAGAGAAGACAACTTAACCAAAAGGAAATACTACAAGTTCTCAAGTAATAGAGGCCCCTAGCCGAGCTAATAATGGTAGAATTTGATCTCTCTAAGTCATGATGAGTCTAGTGATGACGAGTCTTGTGATTTGGATAAATATCAAGAGTTGTTTAATGTGATTAAGCTTAAAGAGTTGCTTGATGAGTCCAAAAAGTCTATGGATGTTAAAGATGCCATAATCAATGATCTTAAGTTTAAGATTGAATTGCTAGAAATTAGGGTTAATAATCTTCATATCAAAGTCAATTTAGATAAAGAAAAAAAATTAAAAGAAGCACATCCTTGGGCTTCTAAATTATTATGTTTGTCAAATCTTCAAACCATGACACTAAAATTGACTATGATAAGATGTATATTGGTCAAGGTTCAGATGATAAAACCGGTCTTGGATTTGTAAAATAATAACTTTCTAAAATTGAAAAGCAACCTAAGTTAAATGAAAAACATATCCGAGCTAAAAATCATGTCTATATGTATAACAAGAGATACATTAAAAAAACCAAGTTCACTAAACCTAATTCTAGAAATGTGGTAAACAAATCTAGAGTTAGAAATGATTATAGAATTACCAACCAACATAGAGCTCAATCACCAAAGCTTTATGTTAATGATAGATATGGTAGATTCCATGAGCTACATGATAATAAGAAACTTGGTAACAATTTTAAAAGAAAAAGGTATAATGGTGCTTTTCAACCAAGACATAACCCTATAAATGTGCTAAATGATCATCATAAGAATTTTAATAGTAATTTTCAAAGAAGGAGATACAATAGTGCCTACCAATCAACACCTCATCCAAGAAACATAAGAAATTTTCATGATAAATATTGATTAGTGATGAGCTATTAGAGATCAATTAACAATATTACCTATGATCATAACAATATTAACTCTATGACAACCTTTTGTTCATTTGTTTGAAATTTGGACATCAAGAACGTTTTTGTCGTTTTAGAAAAAGGAAATTTTTGGAACCGCTTGCTCTTCCAAGCACAGGTGGTACCAAACCAATTGTCTAGAGAGTCACTAGACTCCTTCAATTTGATTTTTTTTGTATATTATGTTGATCGGGGGGGGGGGGGGGGGGTAGTTAGCAAAATGTATGATTTAATACTCATTTGATTGAATCATATGTTTTGTGAATCTTGGTTGATTTTTTTATACAAATCATATATCATTCTAATCAGTTACATGAGTTTAAACATCATATGACAGCTGAACTGAGCCCTATTAATATCAAAGACCAAATTTAGAGCATAACAACAAATTAAAACACAATTAAATGCAAGCATAGATGCTTGCGTTATGGAACCTATTACAACGGATCAGGAATGCGTTATAACAATTGGGAAGCCGTTATAACGGGTTAATATTTGAAAATATAGCCGTTAGAGCAATTATTACTAGCCGTTGGTGACATAACTTCAGCATGTGTTATGAAGAAGGAAAGAAATCTGTTACAATAGCTGGGAACCCGTTGTAACGGGTTCATGTAATGAAAGGCCTCTGAAGGCTATTTAAACCTTCCTCCCTCTACATTCTTCACCATCTCAATCTCAAAATAAATCTCTTCTTTCTCCTAGTAATCTTCTGAGAGTCCTCACTTAAAAGAGCCTGAAATCACTAGAGATTCTTCTTCCAAAATCAAAATAGCTCTTTCAATAATTCTTGCTCTAATTCTCCTAATGGCTCCACCAAACTTATCAAAGACCACAAAATTAGTGACAAAGAAGGAATCTAAGACTAATCAAGCAGATGTACAACATGAACAAGGAGAAAAATCTGAAAACGATTTCAACTTAGGATGTGAACATGCTCCTCAAGTTAGAAGAACAAACCCAAAACCTAATACAAACTCCTTGCCAATCATTATGGAAGGCATTCAACACCTTTCTCAACAAATATATCACATGTCCATGATTGCAATGCTTGATGACGAGGATGAAGTCAATCCCACAATTCCAACTCCTTGGAATCCACAAATACTTGGGAAAGAAGAAAATAAAGAAGAGAGTAGTGAAGAAAAATAAAAAAATTAGGATAAAATTTAAAATTTGCTATGCTTCAATAAAATCTTTATTAGATGAAGTATATTGTTTCATGTCATGTTTAGTATGAAGATCAATTTTCATATCTTGTATGAATTTTTCTTATTAATGAAATAATTTCTTTCATCATATGTGATTTTTATATAACTGCATGTCTTTAATTCTATTCCATGTATAAATATTCATTTCATTTTATTAATTTCTGAATCGCTCGATGCTATTTTGACTGGTAGAGACTCGAGATGACCCACAGACTTGAGATGCCTGGTGGAGACTTGAGATGACTTCACTTTGGTAACACTTGAAATATGGATAACAATATCCACATGTCAATATCTCCTTTTGTTAACAAGACATGGAGCAATTATAATTAGAAGTGGGAGCACTGAATAAATTTTATTATGATTGAGTTCACCATTTATTAGATGAAGTTTATTGTTTCATGTCATAAAATTTGCTATGCTTCAATAAAAATAATTGCATTAATTGATGAGATTTAGAGAAAAAATAACTAAAAAAATTCACAATTAATATGTCATACAAATTAATACGAGCAATTTGCAAATATAAAAAATAATGAAACCTAAACAGTTGAAAAGAATGATCAATTGAAGATACATACAAATATAAAGGAAATTTGGCTGATGTTGGTCCGAAAATTGCCGGCTAGACAACTTTCAGTTGGCTAATGGTTCTCTCCACCGATTGTTTTTGGAAGAGTGTTTAATTGCGGCTGTTGGTTGGGGAGAAAGATAGAAGTGGCGCATTGATGTTAGGTACAAAACTTGGTTTAGATTTAACACCGATTATTTGTTAGAAACTGATGTTAAAAAACTTTAAAACCGGATATGAAATAACATCCGGTGATAAAAACCTTTAAAATCTAATGTTAATAAAAATTCAACGTTACCTTTTTTACCTTTTAAGACTGGATCAAGGTTCTAAATAGCGCTGATATAGCGAAAATTTTGGCTTGGACGCAAGATATTTCTTAAACACCACCGACATAGCAGATATAGCGGACATAGCAGTGATATAGCAGTAAATTTTTTAAATATAATAGTTTTAATTTTTGAAATAAGCATGTTTTTTTGTCAATTTCTCATGGCAATTATTATAATCTTATGCATCAGTGCATTGACATTTGATAGTTATTGATATTCATGTAGGTCATATTAATAATTTTAACCGCTATATCACCGTCATATCGCTAAACGCTAAATGACTCATGTACTGCTACAGAGCGATATCCGCTATTTAAAATCTAGTACCAGATATAGCTCAATAAACGGTGATAAAAGTTTTAATGTCACATCCTTCTTATAATCTAGTGTTAGAACTCAATTTTAATGCCGGACTTTAGTACAGACTCAGAGTTAAATTAAAAATTGTTTTAATACCGAATTTTTACTAAACATCCGGTGTTAAGTTTTATACGAAATTTCGGTAATGTTGCTGATCGTTCTTTATGCCGGTTATCACAATAATCATATGAATTCCCCCCTAACAGAATGTAGGGTCGAATAATCCTGAGTACTGAAGGTATGAACATCGTCAGATCAAGAGAATAGTTCTGATCAATTCACGGGAGAGACTAGTATTTGATCATTTTTTTTTTGCTTGTATAAAATTAACTAATCTTTATTATGTGTCGACAAAATGTATGAACACCCATCTGTTATGAAAGCATGCATGAGCAATTAATCCTTAGAGAAGTATGACCACAACAGATCGAGAGTACGTACTGAAGGTATTATTTACATGTGCGCAAATAGTTGTGATATTCCATCATTGACAACAATGATATTTGGTTAGTTTTCTATTATCTTTTTATATGAGATTTTTTATCGTAACTATTTTTAATATACTATATTATATAAATACATCCCCAACCAAAACCTATATATGAGCATTTCTGATAGAAGATATGAAATTGATTAGGAGCACTGGAGGTACTATACATGTGCGAAGTGTAGAAAATTCTATCATGCATTTCCTACAAACAATGTTTAGACATTTCTTTTTTTATTGCAAATGGTTAAGTAATCTAGTGATAGCTAACTATAATGACTTTTAAGAAATTATGAGATCAAATTTTCGTGAGCACAATTAAGTTTCCTTCCCGTTAAAAGGCTTTTAATAATAGAGGCTAGGGGCTTCAGATACACTTATATATCGTTGTTAAACGCACGAAACGATCACGCAAATGACCTCTTGCACTTACGTTGTGTTTTACGAATATAAGAAATTTCTCTTGCGTCTTACGTTGGGTTTAATAAATTTTCTTGTGTTTACATTTGTGTTTAGTTAAACATAAGAAACGTTAAAAATATTTAATTTTAATTTTTTTGAACGTTTAATAGTTACTAACGGTGCACAACATAACAAAAAATAGTGAAAAACCTCTGAAAATTACAAAAATTTAATTTCACAAATCAAGTATATATTACATGTTCAATCCATTACAGTATATATTACATGTTCAATCCATTACAACTTCAACTTGCAACAATTTCTAACGAAGATAAAGCATAAGAGAAATCAACTCAGATTACAACCTATGTGCTCAACCTAGCTCTCAAACTATCTTCTCAGTTTTGACATATCTCAGTCAATGGCAAAAAATAAAAGAAAATAAAATAGTAAAACACATACATCATCATTGAAATAGCATCATAAAAGTGCTCGTGGAGTTATCTTATATTTGGTGCCATAGTACTTGCTGTCTATTTTCTTGCAACTCCTTTCAACATGATGTTTTAAGGAGCCAATGCACCTGAAGTTATCCATCTTATATTTGATTCCATAGTACTTACAAGTTGCATCATAAAAGCCATCAGGTCCGATTGAACCCTTATTGAAATGTTACAAATACTCAGAGGTCATGACCTCTCTTGTTTTCCTCTTTCTGGTGGGTTGAGAGTCTTGATACTGAGATGCAGTTGCAATTGCAACGGGATCTTGAATGTCACTCAAGTGGGCATTGATTTGGATTCTTTATATTTCATTTGGAGTGAAATTTGCATCACCCATGTTACAAGAAATTTAGTTCTAAGCAACTTTAGTTCTAAGCAATTTAGTTCTAAGTAAGCAAACAAGAAAAATATACTCATCATTTTCAGACAAATCAGGCTCATACGCTACATCATCCACACATTTTTTGCCTGATCGAGCCATTAAACAGAACCAGAGACACTGCATGGAAGTCGAAAAAATAATAGAAACAACAAAAAATAAACAGAATCATTGGAAGAAATAAGATAAGCTACATTATCTTAGAAAATTAAAATTGCTTGCTTGTTTACACACCTCTTTCTTTCTCTTTCTCTTTCTCTTTCTCTTTCTATTTCTCTTTCTATTTCTCTTCTTTCCTGTGACTTTATTTATTTGTCTCTCTCTCATTTCTCTCTTTTTTCTTTTTTCCCTTCTCTGTCATTTTTCTCCTTCACCGGAGACATATATATGCTATAGCCAAAGTCAAGGAGGAGACGAAGAGGCCCTGATCTAAGATCTTGTCACCAGTCTCACAGTCATCCAGCTATTGGCAACCTAAATTCTAAACCTTTTCATTCTGGAAATCATCAAGTACATTAGATGACTGGAAACAAGACAACTAACCATTGAAAATAGGACTAAAGTGCCAAAATCTGCCTAGGTTTAAGCTTATTTGGCAAACAAAATCATAACAAATCGTAATGCCACGGTGCCACGTCACCATGGGTCGACGGACTGAGATATCATTGGAGGATAAGACTGAGGCATCGTGCAAGAGAGATAAACATGTCAAACGTCAATCTCAGAGAGAGAGAGTGTGTAGGAGACAAAGACATAAAGAGGGACAAAGGAGATAGTCAAGCGGTGGTTCTAGGGAAAGGAGCATCTAAGTCTCTACAGAATACCCTGAATTCTACTCTTCACTCCAAATTATTTCAGACTCATAGAATTCTAAATGTAAGACGAAATAAACGTAATAAAAGTGACCATTTGTGTTTACGTTGCGTTTAACTAAACGTAACAGAAAGTGTTTGCGTCTTATGTTTTAACAAACACAACAGAAATCTCTTGTGTTTAACGTTGCGTCACGACGCAACGAAACGTAAAACCTTCAAAACGCAATTCGTTGACAGCCCTACTCCTATATGTCCAAAGTTTTTTATTTATTTATAGCAGACCCACTAATCCTTTAGAAAATAAAAAAGAAAGATTTTTTTTAGAAGACAGTTACACTACAACAAAAAAGGGCTTTAGTGCCGTCTAATTATCACCGAATCTCTTGATAATCGGATTTAAAAACACTAAGAATTATTAAAATTAGTTTTTTTAATAAGAACCAGTGATAAAAGGTACCTTTATCACCAGTTTTTAAGAAGCAACCGGTGATGAAACATTTATCCCCGATTGTTTGTTAATAATCGGTGATAAAATTTTGAATTTAGAAAACCCGCGTTCCAGCTCATTTTTTCAGTCTCTCCCTCCTCTCTATCTTTCATATCTCTCTATATATACCTCATTTTTTCCTCTATATCTCTCATTTTTTCTGATCTCAATTCTGGAGGTGCCGGTGGCTGAGTCCTCCACTGGTCTCGTCGGGTTTTATTTGTTTTTTTATTCTTCTTTGTTTTATCTATTTTTTTAATCTTCTTTGTTTTATTTGTTTTTTATTCTTCTTTGTTTTATCTGTTTGTTTATTTATTTTACTTTTTATTTATCTATTTTTGTGTCTATTTTATTTATTTATTTATTCTTTGTTTATTTTATTTATTTATTTATCTATTTTATCTCTATTTTTTTATTTTTCTGTTTTATCTCTGTTTTTTAATATAAAATTTAAATTTGAAAATTGAATTGATAGCTATCACATTAATGACGACAGCTGTACGTTCTGCAACCAGCTCTCAGGTTGCAGAACGTACAATTTTTTTTTCTTTTCAACTTTTATCACCAGTTTTTTGTTAAGAACCGGTGATAAAAGTGATTTTTATCGTTGTTTTTTTTTTGTTAATAATCGATGATAAATGTCAAGCTTTTATTATCGATTGTTAAAACTTTTAATGCCCCCCTACTGCGCTGGTAGAAAAAACCAGCCATAAAACAAAAAAAAAACCATGATTGATGCTATTTTTTGTAGTAGTGAATTATTCGCTTTCATTTTAAAAATGAATCTGACGACTATCAATCTGAATTAGGGAATTGAAAACGGATCGGCCCAGGTCTGGTCAAACCCACTCGGGTCAACAGGTTAGCCGGACCAGCGAGTTTGCTGGGCTAAGTTTGGATGGGTAAAAAAAATTTAAGCAGGCCATAATTCATCTAAGATCCATGGGTTAACAGGTCCGCGAGTTCGGGTCGGGTTAGAGAAGGGCCGGTCTGGGTCGGGTTGGCCGGGTTTTTTTCTCTTTTTTGAAAATTTCTGAATTTTTTAATTTTTTTTTAATTTAACGGGTTATTCCCGAATTTGACCGGATTTTGCACGGGTTTTCGCGGGATTTAGGCGGGTTTGGACGGTTTCCAAGGGTTTTGCACGAGTTAATGGCGAGTTATGATGTGTTAGACGGGTCGGGTTCGAGTTGGGCCGGGTTTCTTTCGAATCGGGTTTAACACATGTTTTTCCAAAAAGATGGCCGCTATCCATTTTTACCTCTTTTTTTTGGACGGATCCATACGGATTTGCCCTCTAATCGGGCCGGGCTAGATCGCGACCTACCGTTTTCTGGACTAGATCGGATCCGTACGAATTTTGTCAAATGTCTAATCTGAATATAATTGTTATACAAGTAAAGATAACACTCCAAATTTTATGATGACTCAATTTTTCTCTAGTTACATCACACTCCAAATTTATTATATTTAAACAGTAAAGATAACACTTGCAAGTTGCAACAAGTTTTACTGCTGGTTATAATTGTTATACAAGTTAAAAAATACATTCCTTCTCATATATGAATTTATATTTCTATTCGACAGCGTTAACATTTATGGAAATGAGATTTCATATTTTTTTTTTGTTTTTCCAATGTTTGTGGAAAAATATTCAATCCAACTAAGGTGAATTCTGATATGGACTGAAGGTAATATAAGGCAATATAGGCCGTTCAAATTTAATAATCTTATGGTTAATATGCAAATTGAATTCGCATCCCTTCGTATTAGTTTCCGATCATATTAATTAAAATACACGATTAAATATAAGAAAAATGTTCCATCAATCTCGTCATAGATACGTATGACGCTCTGCGAGTTAAGATAGTTATTATGCATATTAAGAAAATAGCATGCATGTTGTTTGAGTTGTTATGCATGTTAAGAAAATAAAATACATAATAATTCAAAAACATGCGTAATTATTTTTCAATACAAAATAAAATACATAATAACTCAAACAATATGCATAATATTTTTAACTTACAGAACGACATGCGTATCAGCTCTCAAAAAATAAATCGAGCTCAGTGTTCAATATTTTTGTCAATTACAGAAGCACTCTTCAACTAAATATTTGTTTCCCACAAATTTGTGAAGGACTGAGAAATGCAAAACATGACCCCATTCCATGTGTAATTTTGTTTTTGTTTTAATTATCAATTCCTACAAATTAAACCATTTTTGACAGCAAGAAGCCAAGTACCCAACAACTCAAACTCCTTTATTTATTTTACTTTTAAAAGAGAGCCCGAGTCAAATGACTAATACTCACTACAACGACTTCAAAACTAAATTAAATACTCTTAAAAAATTTATTTAATTATTTATTGTATTGTTGACATTTTTCAAAAGTTGACAAGTTTCAACTCTCATCTTATCTTAATAAAACAAAACAGCCACCAGCCACGGAGCCACCAAGGCACCAACCACCTGTCACCGATCGATCACCAGCCATCAGAGATCGAGCACTTATATTTGAAACAAGTATCAGAAGCAAAAAAAGAAATACAATTTTTGTTTTTCAATTCAGGAGAGATGGGGAGAGATGGGGGTAGCTGCGGCCTGTGGGACTAAGAAGAAACAATTAATTTGAATTTGAATCTTGGGCTACTTGTTTATATGAAAAAGATATACCTTATAATAGTGGACAATTTTGGGCTGGGCTAGTGAGCTAGTGAGCCTTCACGTGCTTCAAAATCCGATCATTTTCTTAAAAACACAGCGCCGAATCTCCTGTCCATGGTACGTACAAACCCAACAAATTCACTTTCATGCCAGTAATTTCAACATTACTGAGGGTTACTACGAAACTTTCACTTTGAGAATATAACAAAACATAAAACAAAGTAAACAAATTATCTAGTTAAATCATGAACCCAAGTTGCAAATGAGTTGCTGAATTCTCTTCCCTGTTTCTCAAGGAAACACCTGAATTTTCACTACAATCTAGACAATTACATGCAAATTATAAATAAATAACGAGTAAGCCTAGCTACTTTCCTCAAAAAAGAAAAAGAAATACTCTATTGCATTTAAAAAGGACAACCCACCATGAATGTCCTCATTAAGGATGCACCCATGCACTCTTAAGTGGCTTGTTGCTTATTCAATTCCTTTAATAGGTTATTTTTCATGTTTCTTCTTCACCACATTAGTTGACAAAGCAAAGTTTGTGCAACTGGCAGAGTGATATCTTTCAAGAGCGCCCAAAAGAGCCCTCCAATAGGTACTGGTCAGTCTCCAAAAGACGGCAAAGCATCAGCGGCATCTGTCAAAGATATTCGGTATATTGGCCAGAATGGCAAGTTCTTTGTATTTGATGAGAGACTTGGTCAGAAAATTGACACAGTGCTTGTTATGGACTTGCCCATTTCACCTATGACATGTTCCTTTCTGGTGGTCCCAGTGGTTGTACTGCCTAAAGTCAAATCTACCCTTGTGTAATATTGGTGCTGAATTTGAAAGAAACGCTAGCTCTACATTATTAAGTTTTCGGTATATTTATTTATTGAGTTTTAGATTTTCTTTTTAATATGCAATACAAATTTGTGTTCCCAAAAGATTTTTCCGAATTATGAGATCTTACTGAAACTGAAAGACAGGTATATATACTGCAAGAGAAGTCAAGATGAAGTGCACGGGATTGTTCATAATGTTACAAAAAGTTCAATCGCTACAAAGTTTTACTTTGAAATAATTTTCTGGGTGGATTCTGGTAGCTAATTATCTAGAAATCCCACTGTTAGTTTCTAATTCTATCAAGTTCCAAAGGCAAGTTCAATTCTGATTTGCAATATCAAGTGTTTATTCAAATATTCATGTGTTAATTCAAATATTAAAGGCATAATTTCATGTATACACCAGTATACTACTGAATAATTTGAAATGGGCACTGCAACACCAGGAAGTAATTTAATGACAAAATCTCAAATTTAATTAGTTGTTTTAGCTAATTCTAGAGAATCTAAAAAAATATAATACATGATACGACCGATTACGAAATGAAATGATCAAGTCATGATACAAAGTTCTATTCAACATCATTGATATGAGCAATAAGAAGCTCTAATAGAAAGCATTATGGCACCTTTGTAGGCAGTATGTGCAATTGGTATTGTTTATTTTGTCATTGTATGTAAGGCATGGTACAGACGATCTGCCCATATTTCGCCTGTTGTGCATGTTGTAATGTCCATCTTATCCAGGAAGCATTGCTGAACATATCTAATACAAATGCTTTTCAAGGTGGAGATGTTTCATTTGCATAGTGCGCCAGGGAATGCACGTTGGTACCAAAATATTTTGTTCTATATTTTTTAACATTGATGTATAACGGATACTGTCTTTTTTTTGCCATTTGGCATTGGCAAATAAAGGAATAACGATATAAAAGTGCTATCAAGATAGTAGAATACTGATAAAAAACATTATTATATTTCGCTAGAGCCGAAGAAGAGTGATATTCTTTTTTTCGCTTCTATTTTCATTAAAAAAAAAGTACAAAATTCAAACCCCAATAAATTTACCTAATCTATCTACTTCTAAATCATCATCTAATCTATTACCAAATAGGAACTGATTCCAACATATCACGGTACCATATCACAAACCACAAACACATTTACAAACAAAACTGCAACAACAAACTTAAACAGATCACAAACTTCACCAAAGAAAATATCAAAACACAAAGACCTAATAGATTGTCACATAACAACTTGTGTTCTCCAGATTGCAAAAATCACAACAACGACGTCGAATCTCCTGTGTATTGTTGATGACAGTGCTCAGTTTATCGTCCAAGCTTTAGTACCATCATCATGTACCTCTACCAGTATTTGATATCAAATATTACATCTTTTTACCAATATTTGATATCAGTAGCAGATCTTTATTCCTGATCCTCTCTATCAATACTTACCATCAGCATCAAATCCTAACTAGCAATTAATATCTGTATCGGATCCTTCATCTTCACTTTGATTGTCTCCTGAGTTTGAAGGCAATTATCGTCGTCGCGCACAAACACAAATAGAACCCGTCACAAGATCACACGAATTATATCTCTACCGCACGATCACACGGTTCGCCTACGTCGTAGCTCGGCTAACCTTCACACCCGCCCACGAGCATATCACACAATTAGAGGTGGCAAAATCCGGTCGGACCCGAGAAACCCGCCCGACCCGGCCCGACTTGAACTTGACCCGACCCGATATTTTGATAGAGTCAAACTATTCAAACCCGATTCGAGATGATCTGTAACTCGAGACGAAGCGACACAAGAGCGACCTGAGCCTAGGGCTGGGCAAATAACTCGTGACTCGCTCACAACTCGCTTGGAGAACAGCTCGGATAAACTCGCTCAGAATCAACTCGAGCCAAATCCAGCTCAAGTTGTCCAGCTCGAATTCTATTCGAGTCGAGTTCGAGTCCGGTATGACTCGCTCAGTGACTCGAAGACTCGGTTCGTATATGGACCTTGTCCAGATTAAGCTATTTGGGCCTTCCAAATTGAGTTGATATTTTTCTTAAGCTTATTATGAGTTGCTAATTGAACCGATATGCGAGTTAAGTTATTTGAGTTGCTAATTTGAGCTCAGTTGAGCTATTTGAGTTATTGAAACTATAAAAGAAACTTTTTAACTGAGCTGAATACGAGTTACGAGTTGGCTCGAGTAAAATTCGAGTTGAGTACGAGTTAGCATTTGAACTCGAATGGGACTTGGTTACTCGAGTCGGCTCAGCTCGAATAACTATCGAGTTGAGTTCGAGTTGGAGTTGGCTCGCTCGAATTCGACTCGATGAACAACCCTACTTGAGCCTGACCTGACCCGACCCGAGACGACCCGTAATCCGAGATGGCGCGATACATGATGACCCTAGCCTGACCCGACCCTACCCGTAACCCGAGATGGAGCGACACATGAGGACTCGAACTCGACCAGACCTGATCCGACTTGACCTGATACAACCTATAATTTGACCTAATCCTATCTTGCACACATCATAATCTAATTTTACTAACAAATTAGCATGAGAGAATGTCAAGATTTACTAACACAATTCAATAACGCGACCCGATTTTGTCCGATTGAACTTAAAACTCAAAAGAATACTTGAAAGTTGTCAGTGCAACTCGACCCGAACCGACCTGGTCTCGCCCGACCCGACCCAAGATCTGAAAGTTGTCGATGCAGCCTGACCTGTTGTTGTTATGCATTTTCGTGTGTGCATTTTCGTATTTAGTTGTTGTTATGCATGTTATTTCTGTTGTTATGCATGCTATATTTGTTATTATGCAAGTTATTTCTAGTGTTATGAATGTTATTCTAGTTTTTGTGCAGCTTAAATTTAATTTTATTCTTTTATGCATGTTAGTCAATTTAATATGCATGCTTGCTGTAATAACATGCATTACAACTGGGAAAAAAATAATATGCATAACAACTGAAAAAATATGAATATGCACCAAAAAATTAATATGCATTATAAATAAATTAATATGCATTACAAATTCGTTTATATACGAAATAAAAATCTATCATATATTAACATGCATTATTAATCGTAACTCAAAATAATTAACCTGCATTACAAATTATAAATAAATTAATATGCATTACAAATTCGCATATATACGAAATGAAAATCTATCATATATTGACATGCATTACAAATCATAACTCAAAATAATTAACATGCATTACAAATTAACTGGAGTGAACAATTTGTAAAAATAGAGAGGATTTTAGAACGAAATGAACAAGTGTATCAATTGCGTATCACTGTATCAGCTCTCCAACTTTATAGTTCATAGTAAGTGAGTTTTGTTATATAAATAATTGCATGGTACAACTCTTTTAGACAATATTTTATTACTCAATTTAAATATCACTAACATGAAACAAAACTCAATTATTCACCTCACACACAAAAAAAGAACGAAACTCCATTATTATATATTACAATACAGATAAATAATAGGATCCGACTAACATTCTCTAATTTTCAATTTTTGTTCCTCACTCTCATCCTCCTAATTAATTTTGTTAAATAGTCAAAAACAGATAAAAATAAAAAATTGGACCGCGCACATTCTTCTGAATATTTTCGTCTTACACACTATCCTGAATGTTTTGCACATAATGCATGGAATGTAGACTAAATAAAATAAGTGTCCAGACTAGTTGAAAGAGATATTCATACTAACTGTTTCAAGTCTGTTTTTGCATTCTTTCAAATGTGTTTTGTACATAATGCATGGGCGCAAAGTAAATAAAATATATGTTCATACTAAATAAAACATGTGTTCAAACTAGTTGAAAGAGTTGTTCATAGTAACTGTTTCAAGTATTTTTTTTTTGTGTGCACTGTTTCAAGTCTATTTTGCACAGAATGCGTGAGATGCAAACTAAATAAAACAGATAGTTTAGACTAGTTGAAAAATGTGTTCATATTACTGAAATAAGTGTTTGTAATAGATGCACGTCTATATTTTCATCTTTCTTCTTTTTTTGTGAAAAGAAAAAAAAACATGATGAATACGAGAAAAGTCAGAAGCAATTTCAAGATCTCATGAAGGAAACTTTTGCATTCGTTGATCGTTGCCTTTTGTCTTTGTTCCCAGATCTGCATCACTTTTTCATTTTCAGATCTATTGTCACTTCAAATATTATCTTCTCTTTTGAATTTTTTTTTTGTCGTTTCTAACAATATTTCGTCAAAAAAAATATAGAAAAAAGAAATAACGATGAAAGAAAGAAAAATAAAGAAAAAAAATGCAGTTAAAAACAGAAAGAAAAAAAGAAATGGAAGACAGAAGCATAGGACGAAAGGATGAGAATTAGAAGATTTTCTCTTCTAAATAATAAACTAGTTTACACAAAATGAAAGTCGATTTTAACTCCCATAATCTAATCGTAAAGCACAGATTTCACGGTTATCCTTTCCAACACATCTATCCTGGGTATCAGTATAGTTAATTTCGACATATAGCAACACATCATAAAAGCAAAAAAAAAAAAAAAAAGGGTTCCTAAGAAAAGAATGAAGAATAAAGAAAGGCCTCCTTTCTGCCATGAAAAAGCACCGACTCCAACTGACAACAAAACATTGTACAGGGCTCAACACTGCTGGTATATACTATGTATAAATTATGGCAGCAGATCTAGATAATTAGATGCGCGTACAATATTCAAATGACATAGCATGATTGTGAGCACATGGGCTGCTTACAAACCTCGCTGTCACTTTCAATAATACAGTTGCATCAAAGCTACATTATTTCATGGACCAAATTATGGTAGCATACAATCAACTACAGACAGTACCAGCATGGTTACTATTTTCTATTAACAATTGCAACCCCACTGCTCAAATAAACAGTTCACATACACTAAATTGCACAAATTAATTAATAGTTCACATAGTTTCCACATATAAAACCCCTTCGGTAGAATTCCAGATACATGTCTTAAACTCCTGTGATCATGTCCAGAAACTCCAGTGAGAACAATTGTACTGGGATTCTACCGAAAAGATTTTAGAGAAGTCCATTACACAGGCAAACAAATTTCTCTCATATAGACTAAGAGTCAAAAAGTTGGGAAAAATAATTAAAAGAAAAGAAAAATGGCAAGCTTGATGCAAGTTGTGTCTATTTGGTTTATGATACAAGGAGTGAGAAGGCTTAGTATTGTGCATATTCAGCCTGCTTTGCTGCATTTATCACCTCCTTTAGGAGCTACAAACAACAAACACAAAAAAAAAATGATTTAGATTAAAGTAAAGATGTATGCAAATAAATAAATAAGACAAGCTAAATTTGTGCCTACCCTACAAAAGAAATGCCAATCATGACTCTGGAACAAAAAAGATGGCACAACCACTACTTTTCTCATCATTTTCTTTACAAAAATAATAGACATGAGGGTAGTTTGGATATCTCATCTAAAGAAAGAGAAGAATAGGAGGAAGTTTCTGCCATCTTCAGATGAGATAATTGAAAGATTATTATGCTTATATCAGTATTTTGTGCAGTATCAAGGTATTTTTTTTTTTAACTTGTACTTTATACAAGTAGAATTAAATCCGTACCAAGTTCCATGGCATCTGATCCTTTCATTACACGAAGACGTTTGCATGAATCAACAAACATTCTAAAAAGAAAGAAAGATAGGATAGTCATTAGTGACAAGTGTTAAATGCTGGCAGCTTCTACCACACAAATCCATCCCTGATTAACTCACAGATCCCCAATTTAAAACCTCAATCAATCTGATACTGGAAGGAAAATTGCAGTTATAAGTTGTAACACTTGGCAGCGGGTCACATAACTAGCGTTGCCTGCTGGTACAAATGATTTTTAAAAGTTACTGGTGAAGGTACATACTCAAAGGGGAGATCACCAACAAGCATCCAATCACCATCTTTGTCTTCACAAGTAAGAACAAATTCTGCAAATTGGAAAATAGAAGCATTAACCCAAGAAATAAGCGTATCAAATACTGTTAAGTACTGCATTCCCCTAATGTAATCCTCCAACTAATAGTCGTCTCGATATTTCATGCTGTACCGATCGTAATTCTGAAAAGTTTGTGTGCCACTAAAGATGCCTAGCGCAGAACATATTTTAGTTCAATACCAGTCAGTATTGTACTCATGGCTCTTGAAATGCACCAGGGCAGTACTTTGACTCACCAGCATGAACCAAAGCTCGCAACAATTGACAGTACCAAACAATAGATTTGTCGATTCAAATAATCATACCTGTTCCAAAGGAGCCGAACATCTTGCATAAAGCATTTTTGAGTTCCATGTAGCCTCTATACATCTTCAGGTCAACCTTTCGTAGGTATGGTGCACCGTCCATGCTGACTTTAACAAACGCCACACCGGCTTTTTCACTTTCCACCTTTTCCTTTTCAGAATTGCTAGTCAGTATATTTTTCCGGTATGACCTCACTGGTGGCCAACCTACTACTTGTGCTCTGATAAAATAATTAAGATAAGTCAGAATCCATGATTAGCTGTACAGTTACAGGACCAGTGTCTGGTACAGTACATCCATTAATTCAAGAATTATTTTCAACAAACAAAAAGGAAGAGTTTATAAACCATTTTCTTTTCGTTTTTAGTCTTTAACAGGTGTACACCACAGGATATTTCAGGTAGAAAGGTAAATCAAATAGGCCCTCAACATTTTCAAACTTTTTGTGGATCTAGAGTTGTTTACAAGAAAAATATCTATTTTTAACAATGGGACAAGAATATCCTGTCTTTTAATCCCACCATTAAGTGCCCTTGCTTGTTGCGGTTGTATATCTCTATCTATATTTCACAAGAATATATTCTCAAACAGCTCATCGCTAAAGCCAAAAGCTAACAAATAGGTACCATGCAAAATCAACATCTGCCACAAGGCCAATTGAGAAAGGGAGGAAAAATTACTTTCAAGCAAGTAGTAACATTGAAGCATGTACCGGTACCTGTCAATGTAAAGTATGCACTGGTAACAGATCGAACCTATTCAGTGTTTCCCTCATTCTCTTTCCAAATTTAGTTTGCTTTTACAGATAGTATGAAATATCTAACAAAGAAGAGTTATTGAAAATTTTGGGGAACCACCCCAGAATCAAACAACTAAGATAAAAAAACCTAAAATTATAGGAGACAACTGGCTATTAAGTAAAAAGAGACGCTTATAGAGAGAAATTCTAACTCTCTTTGGCTTCTCTCTATTTTGCAAGGTTTTTTTTTTTATTTCCTAGAAGTACTTAGATTAGAATCACTATAGTCTATACCAACAGTTGCTTCTGTGCTTAAAGAACCAATTTTTTTTGTCTGTCCTACACATTTTAAACCTCAGGGACCAAAAAAAACTAGATTAAGCCAGCTTTTTAACTTCATTTAACAAAATTATACCACGCACCTATACAAGACTTTCACTTCAAAAAAATTAAGTAAAAAAAAGAGAAAAAGAATAAGTACTTGGAAGCAGGAGGCCTGGCGCGGGTCTCGGTGTTGGATTTCTCAGCTGGGACCCTCTTCGACTTGTCAGCGAGCTGATTAGCTGGTGTAGTGGGAGACACATTGGTCTGGAGCTGGAGCTTGAGCTTGAGGTCAATGGCCTCAGTCTCGGAGAAAGCTCTCTTGGCTGAAGCAGAGGTCTTGACACCGCCTGGTAAACCTAGGCATAGCTCCGTCTCCTCCAGTCCCAGGTCGGTTGCTGCTCTCTGGCTTCCCATTCTCTTGCTTTCTCTTTCTCTGAATCTCTTTCTGTTATCCTTTCTCTCTTTCTTTCTCCTCTTTCTCAGAGTCTCCGCGTCTGTGTGTGTTGCAAGAGCAAGAGCTCTATTTTGTCAGTTTTTAATTTAGGGAATGAGTGGGATGGATGGATGTATAATTAGCCAATTAGGAAGTGACTCCGCTACTCTTAATCTCTTATCTTGTTTAAAAAAGGTCACTTTTTCGTCCATGTCCTTGCAAGTTGCAAGCTGCAAGCTGCAAGCTGCAAGCTGCAAGCCTGCGACACTCCCAAAATAGTGAAATACCAAGTGCCGTTCTTAAAAGGGTAAAGGATGAAATATTGTAAACTTAGTATTGTAAAATGCGGCGAATTTTTTCCTCGCACGGAGCGGGAGCGCAAGTCTATACTCGCTATTGTAAAAGGGGGATTTTGTGATAGTACATGTCGTGTGTGATATTTTGAGGAGGTACACCGTACACGTGAAGGTGAGGAGGAGATGAAATTAATCCGACAGATCGCAGAAAATGAAAAACGTCTTTTATTGTGTCAAAGCTAACAAATTTACCTCCATTCCTGCATGTACATTCATGCAAACAGTACGCACGTACATTTAACATTTTTAGCGCGGTAAAGAGAGGGAATTCACGTTATCTGGAATAGAAATGGTCGGTTATTCTGAATTCTCATCGCTGCTCCTACAATAATAGTCTAAGACTTCTAAATAATGTTACAAATAATCGGAAACGCTATTAACAGTAGCATTTCTAAAAAGTCGAAATAACTTTCAGAAAAGTCATAGTTTAAATTCATTTAGAGACGCTATTGTTAGTCACGTCTCTATTTTCTAAAAATTTAGAAAAATAAATAAGTAGAAAACAAAAAAATAATAATCGAAGAAATTTAGATTAATAGTACTTTCGGTCATTTGTAATATTTTTTAAGAACATTAGACTACTACATATAATCCAGTCCATTATTATATCCTCTATAGAAATTTTTCTGCAAAATTGGGTCGGACAGAAACAAATTGGGCGATTGCACTCTCCAGCCGAAAGCCTCTAATATTAAAAAAATCGATGCGAATTTTAGATTTTCGTCAAAATAATTCAAGATTTATGATTTTTTCAAAAATTTAAAATGACGATTTTTTCTGAAGTACAACTGACCTCCTAGTTATACATGACTTCGCCACTGTAAAAAGCAAACCATTGATAAACACAAATACAGAAGTTCGCTTGTCCCCGTCCCCAAATGGATAATTCAGACTTCATACACTTCTTCCTAAAATAAACAATACAAATTCTAAACAGGAAAAAGTTTAAATTATTGGAAATTTTATTTGTAAATAATAGACGAAAAAATCATTATTTGACCGTGTTAATAATCATAGAAACACATTAAACTGAATTTACTTTGTATGCATAATGCATGCATGATTCGTATGATCTACGTATTATGTTTTTAAAGAGTTGTTATCGATATTTTATTGTACTTGAGGAGCTTCAAAATTTAATAGTACAATATAAAATGTATAGTTTGTAGTTCAATACTGACAGTTTGAATTTTAAAATCAAAATATTACTTAATCATGAATATTAGAATACTTGAACCATGGTTCAATGCTACGTGACTAAAGAAATGTCAGTCTACAAGGACACGATAAAGTCAAACATGTTAGTTCCTCTCTCTTTTTTTTTTTATCAAATAATGTTAACGGGCTACCAATAATTACGGTACGAGTTTGACAATTAATGTCAATTTTATATATTTGTAATTTTGTATTATACGATGGATAGTCAATAAAAAAAGATATTTATCTCAGACGGCTAACTGAACATGGAGTTCACCTCCTTTTCTCTTTCCATTTTCTTTATTTCTGTACTTTATTCTCAGCTTTTTTTTCTCTTTTCTTTTCACGCCTTCTTTATATCTTTTGTACACTTTCAATCAAATTTTGTGATCCCATTAGAAGGCTTGACTCTCACCTTTCTCTAAAAAAAGGCATCTATAAATCTTTTTAAGTTGTTTAATCCATTTAATCATCCAGTCCGTTTAATATCATTTTATAGAATATACCTCAAGTTCAAAACCCATTTAAATGCAGTTTAAACTCCGTTTATTTATTTCTAAAATTAAACTGTATCAACCTGAGTAGGAGAAATATCCCTTTTCAGCAGTATTCAAGTTATGAAATTCTAAAGTAAATGTAGTTCCGGGTTTCATTTATCCGACAGAAAATAAATTCTACACTTATGAGTGCATCATTTGATTGCGCGCTCATGTTTTAAACTATTGAATCAATGAATTTCATTCTCTCTCTTCTTAAATTGTATGAAGAGAGAAAAATAACATGTATAATCACATCGATATCAATAATCGGTATCAATATTGGTATCTACGTATCAGCTCCCAGAGGAAAAATATATTAATATTGAGAGATAGACTAGAATACTTTACAAAATGCGATTTAAGTGGTACTTTACATTCATATTTCAAGTTGTAAAGTCCAAACTATTGATTCAAATTATTGAACATGATTTGCATATTGAAACTTGTTTGAATAAATTTTATATTTTTCAGAACTTTTTTTACTATTTTATGAAGGAGAAGAAAAATTGTTGATCTACTGTATCATCCTATACTAATGATTTTTCATTTCTTTTAAAAAAAATAGTAAACGAATTCTAAAGAAATATAAAATTGAGTCTCCTAGTAAATTTCAATATAGAGATCATGTTTAACGGTACAAATCAGTCATTTGAACATTAAAACTCAAGATACGAATGCAAAGTACAGCTTAAATCACACTTTGTAAAATATTCTAACTCAACTCTTAATAGTGATATCAACAGTAAAATTGATGGTGAAAACATGTGGGAGAAATTATCCATTTTGTACTTTGTAATCCGTAAAATTTCAGCCACTCTCAAATTTGAGGCAAATTCATCAAATTATATCTGCAATTAAGACTATTGGTCGACGATATAAATGCAAAAAAAAAAAAGGGGGGGGTGGGGGGGGGGGGGGACTGTAGTATGAAAATGTCATGTGAAAAGGATATCCATATATAATCGGACTGTATATACCAGTCCCATATCATATGGACATTATAATTTATACATATTCAAAATTGTCAGCGTCGATTCGAGCAGGGATAAGACTAGAGTTCTATCCATGCAAACTCAAATTCTGGATATAAAACATTATCCAATATCTTATCAGCTATATTATTATATTTGATTTCGTTATTATGCATTTATTCGATTGGATGGGCGCCTCCAACATGATTCTTCCGTTACTCCCTTCTTCATTTTCCTTAAGCTATTCTCTCCAAAATCTCGACTACATCGCTTCAACTCAATCCGAATAATAATACATTTAACATGCATGATAACATAGTTAACATATACAATAACACATTTAACAACACAATCTGAAATATAAATAAAATGCATTGTAATACGACCAACACTTATAATATACATAATTAAGAATATAATTTGAATAATAATACAGACAACATACATAATTAACATAAAGAGGGAGAAAGAATGAAAGATGAGTAAGTATAAACGAGCGACGAGAGCACCATGAGAGCACATTAGTCTCGATTGATAGCACCATGAGAGAGGAAAAAAAGTATAGATTAGAGGAGCCGATCGTGATTCATGAGCGAGTGCGAGAAGATAAGGAGTCAAAAAACAAGTGAGAGAGAGCGCGACCGAGAGCAAGTGCGAAAGAGAAAGAGCGACAAAGAGCGTGTCAAAGAAGAAAAAGTAAGTGTGAGAGAGAAAAAAGGATCACAAACCGAATTAATTAATTAATTGTGCACATTATTTAAATTATTTTTGCATGTTATTTGAACTTTTTTGCACGTTACAAAAATAAATGTGAGTAGATATCTATAATGATATCCACGACATTTTCCTTATATTATTGTTTCAATGAGTGGCGGCAATATTTTTCCGGAAACTTGTTCGTTCAATTTTATGCACTAATACCTAATTAATGCCAAGAGATTACTAAATCAAATATAATATAGTTTTATTTCATAAAAATAAAATTAGTGCATCATTTCATGATTTGATCATTCCAAAACCTTAAAATTTACTAGATTTAATGCTTAGTCTTCATAAAATTAACAAAGTTAAAATGCCAAACGCCCAAACCCTATATATCAAATATACATTTTAATTCTATAAACCATAAGATGTATCTACCAATATATGCATTATGATTTTTCCAAACTACTGAGATGATATGTTTAATGCTACATCATGATATAAACAAAATTGTTCCGTTAATCCATTCCAAAAATAGACTATAATTAGATCAGAACTTTATTTTATATACGATTAATTTGTAGAAAAAAGGTCCAGTGACACTAATTGATTCTAATTGTACATTTTTACAATTCACGTTACCTTTACATGATCCATATATATATAAGTATAGTAAAAACAAAAACAAAAAAAACACTCAATTAATGAACAAAACATGAAACACAACAATCCAATTACTGGCTTTGAGATCACAATTCTAACATTCAAAAACTTGGCAATAAAAAAAATAATTGTATTTTTTTTTAAATACACACATATTTCATTTTATGAATAAATAATTGGATGATTCGGGAATCTCGTTAAGAGATCATAGAATTAAGCTTGCGTGAGCCAAAATGATAATTTGTTTGGCATTATATATTCCTATATTTTTCTCAATCACTCTTTGCATCATCCTTTTTGTACTCTTTGAACTATCAACCTTGTAACACTATTTTGCGTTTTGTCAAACAGTCTTAATATATACCCAACGCCATCTAAAAAGTACAAGGCAAAAGCAAAGAAAAGAACACTGGTATAGTAATAGTGGTATCAGTACTGTAGGTGATGTCTCAAGTCTCAACCTCTCTGTTGCTGACTTGCTGCACTGGAGAATTAAGAAACAGCTAGCATAGCAGTGCGCTACGGAGCCCACTCGTGTGGGTTGTGGGCCTTGTGGGCCATCCTGTCTCATCCCAAAATAAATTTTAGACAGCGATGCAGAATTGCAGATGCACTGTGCCCCCCTAATCTTGTCTAATATTGACCAAAATCCTTCTGCTTGAAACATTACCCCTCGAGATGTGGAATTCCTAATTTACATTCTTGATCTCATGTGAAATTAATGTACTCTTAAACACAGTGTAAAACGCCTTTTATTTGATACAAAGATATTCGATTTTTAATTCACATCTCAAATAATTGATTAATATAATAAACTCATGATCACGAATTCACGATAAAACATAAAGCCGCCTTTCATTGTTTTTCGAAAATTCCAAACCTTATTACAATACTCAGTATAGAAGACCTATACTGGAACAGAAAAAACATCAAAATTGATACCTCAAACCCTCATACCTTGAGGAATGGAACAGACTACCAAACAAACCTGCTGAGCTGCAATATCAACCTATAAAACCAGTAACAATCAGAGACCGAAATTTTGTAGTTTTGCAAAAAAGATCTTGTAAAATTTCATATTCCCTTTGAACTTCTATGTCATCTTAAACATTCAGTGGCGGATCCATCTTAGAGCAAGTTCGGGCAAGTGCCCGGAATTGATTTAAAAAAAAAATGCGAAATTTACGGTTGGACCAGTGTGTGTAAAAGAGTCCCAATTTCGAAGTTATACGCTAAACAAGCGAGTTTGTGTTTAGTAGAGCGGACCGAACTTGTTACCGCAAGAAGCAGGGGCGTCGGAAAGCCGGAGACGTAGGCGAGGCCGTTTGCGCAAGCCGAACTTCGTCAACACGCTATTGATTGAATTGTTAAATTGATTGAATTGTTTAGCATTAGTTAATTGCTTGATTTGTTTGTGAATTGTTTAGCATTAGTTAAATTGATTGTGTTAGTTAATTGATCAATTGCAATTTAAAATTGAATTTGTGTGAAATTTGCAATTAAATTTCTATTTAATCGAACCAATCAAAATTTAGTTAAATACTTAAGCCGTCTAGGTTTACAAGAATTAGCTGGAGCTACCTCCTTCTGTACTTCAGACCTAGATTGAGATTGTGAAATCATAGCCAACATCTTCTCTTGATATGACTGATTATCACCTCATTGATTTTCTAGAATCAGACCCATGACTACTAGATCCCAAATAATGAAAATTATCTCCTGACTTCCAACTAGCTCTTTTTCTAAACAAAAACAATTGCTTTCTAAGTGCCTTTATCTCAGATTCCATCACCTCCTGTTCATCAGAGACGATCATGACCTCCTTATCAGTTTCCTTAAATTCTGACAACACCTTACCAGTATTAGAACTGACGAATTCACTATTCTCTTTTATCATTATCCCTGTGTGAGTAGAAGGTTACTTCTGGTGAGCTTTTGTAACAGACACAATTGCCTTATTCTGAGAGCTTTGCTGTTGAACAGGTTTTAAGGGTGGTTTCTGTTGAGTAGTCTTCTTAAAATTTGTGCCTTTCATATAAGGTTTACCGATTTTTTTAATATTAAAAATATAATAAATAAATTATAAATAAAAAGAAAGAGTGATGTAGAAGTGCGAAAATAGAAACGATCGGGATTGCAAACACCGATCATTTGGAAAAATTCAAAAGGCTTGTGTTCACAACACCGGCCAATTGAAATTTGATAAAAACCCGCAGAGTCCGCTGTCAAAGGTGATTTTTAATTAAGATCAACTATAAAAATAACTTTAATAGCAAGCTTTAGTACAAATTTGCTATAAAATATGACTTTTAATAGTAGACTTTAGTAAAAATTTTCTATAAAAAATCACTTTTAATAACAGACTTTTACTAAAGTCATGCGAAACACGTAAAATTTTGAACAAATTAATAATGATTAACCCATAACAAAATTTTACGTATAAATAAATAAAATATTTAATAATAAATAAAATTCTATATTAAATAAAAGTTGTGACCAATAATATTGAATAATAATTATAATAACGTACACAATAAATAAATTAATACAACAATACATAAAAAGGTTTAAAGCAAACTTTGTAAATAAATAAAACGATAATAAAAATACTTAACCATATTGAACTTTTCATTTGAATGTACATAAATAAAAGTCCAAATTTTAATAATGAGTAAACACATACAAGTATTTTTGTACAAAATTTCACTGTTTAACTATTAATTTTCAAACTCTACAAATTCAAATTCGTACCAAAATCATATAACGAGTTGCTTGACTCGATTCAAGATCAAAACTAACCTGCACCACGAACGACTGCACATACTCAGCCTTAAACTACTTAAAAATAAATAAATAAACCCTCGACCCTCGGAATTTACTAACATACGTGCTGTAACAAAATCAGACCCGTTGAATCATTCATGTGTCTGACAATGAGAGACCACACCAAAAGTCACACGGGAACGGTCTAAAACCCAATCCCATTAATCCTGCACCGCCCTCTCTCTTTCTTTTGTGCCCAAAATGTTGTGAACTTTGGTGATATGGGTCGAGACGGGTCAAGAGCCTCTTTTACAGCAGACGACCACACACGATGCCATCGTGCGACAGAAGCAGAAGGCCTAGCAGCTGAAGAAAATCGAGAAATATCTCAATTAAACCCCGTCTCTCTCTCTCTTCGGGGGTTCTCTCTCCTTCGCTTCGTCTTCTTCGCTTCCCACTTATCTCCTCTCTTGTTCTCCTGCTTGTCACTTCACCTCTGAAACACCATGAGTGCGATGACCTCTCTCCCCTTGACCTTGTCATCTTTCTTGTGTCTCTGGCTACCTCAATAATACATATTCAAATTGGCCAATGGCCTTACATGCAGGCACTATCCCCCTTGACCACTCGACTCACCTCCCCTCTATTTAAAAGTTGCAACGCCCTGCCTCTCCTCTCTTTGGTTTGGTCGCTCATGTGCTGAGTATAGATCAATTTCAAACTAATTTAGATCATTGCTTGAAAAATTCAAATGGAAAGGGAGGAAGCGGTGGGGCTAGAGCAAAGAGAAATGAGAATGGAGGAGGAGAAAACACTTTAGATCTGACCTACAACTTGATTCGTTGTGCCTTGCCTTTTCTCTGGTAAAAACTCTAGCTATGATTCTTTTTACTTGTTGTGCCTTGTTGTTTTTTGTGATGTGTTGTTCTGTTATGTCTGATCTTTGTTATTGTTTTGTTGGGGTACTTTGTGGGATTTATTTAACATTGGCACCAACTGAACTATTAGGACCATGTGCCAGTGTAGTAACCTTTGGTTAATGGCTTGAGGTGCTGTCAGTGTTTCTTTGAGCGGTGCTAGGCTAGTTCTGGCACCCCTTAGATTAGCTATTCTGTAATGAGTGACTATGTTGGCTTTGCCTACTTTTGGGAAATTGAATCAAGTTATCTGAACTGTTTTGAAATTTAGAGTGTTAGGATTTGGGTGTTGACACTGAACTGATGTGCTGTTATGATCTGTGAGATTGTGTGATTTTGTTTGTTCTGATGACTTGAAATTGTGATATGTGATATGGTGTGCCAGCACCTTAGAGATCTGTTTAATTTGATTTCTGAATTGTGCCTAAATTGAGGGAAATTGGGGAATTTGTTGGTGGTTGTTTTGTTGAATGTTGATGCAGCTTGTACTCTGGGTTCCTTTGTATATTAACTATAATATGTCTTTTGAAAGCACTTATTATTTTTTTTGCAAATGTGCTTTTCTGTATATAAATGACCTTACGTCTAATTTTATTTTTGTAGTAATAATTAAACGAGTTGTGAAAAAAAATAAGGAGACGAATGGAGACAAAAAACTTAAAGCTCATATATAAGTTTATCATTCACAACGAGAATAGGTAGAAATAATTGAATAAAGATTACTTGAATGTAAGCTTGAAGAAGCACAATAATATTCGAAGGATGAAGGAAGAATGAGAGAATTTTTTGTGGAAATAAGGAAGAAATAAGGGAGAGTTTATGTCTTTTATAGAGAACAAAAATTATTGAAAGAGAAAAGGTGGCTTAATCCATGGGACTCTGTGTTTGTTTGGAGCGTTGGATTGACAAGAATGAACGGTTGGATTGGAACTACATGGTGATCCGTGGGAGCAAACTTTTTATAGCGGGCTGTTATGCAATTCCGCTTTTAGAACCTTTTATAGCGGACAGCTGGCGGCCTCCGTTGTAAAAAAACCTTTAATAACGGACCCTTGGTACCATCCGCTATTAAAGAAAACTTTTTATAGCTGATCCTCCAGCTCATCTGCTGTAAAAGACCTTTAATAGCATTTCCACGGTAAGATCCGTTATTAAAGATGACCTTTATAGCGGGGTCATGCCTACATCCGCTTTAAAAGACATTCATAGCGGTTGTTTCGTCTTAAAGGTCATGTTTAACTCATGCCTACAACCCATCCCAACCCGACCATTAAATGGGGGTTTTAAACTTTTTTCGTAGAATATCATGAATTTTTTCTGTGAAGCTAAATAAATTTTCTTGTGGGATCTTCTATTTTTATTTTCAAGATTAGTATGACACAATTCCATGTTATTTTTACGAAAATGAAAATTACCACATAAATTACATTCTCCTCAAGCTACTTAAACAAGAGAGCATTAGGATAGCACATATAGTCTTATTGTCAATTCGAGAACAAACCTTTAGCTAGATTTTAGCCTTTGGTGCACCACATTTGTGTTGTCAAGTAGTGCATCTTTTTTCCTTTATTGGTTTGTCAATCGGACCGTTAACCGTGTAGAGTGGTGTTGCCCCATACATTGGTCTAGGAGACGAAGATTGATTTGCTTGTTTAGAAGAAATTAAAGATCGGCTACGCACTTGTAAAGAACACTTGTTTTGATAGTGAAATCAGCCCGAAAGGAAGATTTGGTTCCAGGAGACCCGTGAATATAGGCCTAGTTGATTGATAGGCCGAACCACGTTACATCGCGTGTTCTATTTGTTCTCTCGAATGCTTTTGCTCTCTCTTTACTCTCTCTCTTATTATTTTACTCTTTGTTGATTTGTGAATTGTTCTATTACTCTAGAACTTGCTTGCTTTAACTCTTGGCTAGGTGATTAAGGTCTAAAACCTTTAGTTTAAAATTGTTGATTGAAAACGCTTTCGCCTAGTAATTTGACCTTAGTCTTGCACTTTAAGCCACAATCCTAATTCTAACAGACCTTATGAGCTGGCATGAGGGGGAATGAGCACAGGTTACCCGAGTCACGAGTTGCCCGGATACGGGTTACATGGGTGAGACGAGTTAAACAGGACGGGCTGGGACGGGTTGAGCTTGAGGCGATGACCAAACCTGCCATTTGACAAGGCGGGTATGGGCTGGCCACTGGTTTACTGTTTTTTACTTAAATTCGAAAAAAAATTCCCAAATAACCCAAAATAATTCCAACATATTCCAAAAAATTCCAAGAAGTCGGGTTTGGACGGGTTATGGGCAGGTTGTTCATTAATCCGGACGGGTTATTCCGGTTTGGGACGGGTTGGAGCGAGTTGCAACGGGTTACGGGTCACGAACGGGGGCAAGTTATGAACGAGTTGGAAAGGGGCGGGTTACCATGGCGAAATATCAAAGGGCGATCCAAACCCGCAGGGCCGGCCCTGACCCAGGGCAGGCTGGGCGATCGCCCCGGGCCTCATAATTCAAAGGGCCTATTCCAAAATTCAATAGTTATTTTATTATGGATTAATTGCATGTTTTTCTGACGGCCTGTTACCCATTTTCTGCGGCCCGTTATCCTATTCAATAATCAAAACTCTTACCCCTCAACCTTACCTTATTTTCTGTCCATTTCTCTCCCACAGCCCCAATTTTTGTAACCCTATTTCTCTCTCTAGTTCTCTCCGTCGAAAACCTTCTCTTCTCTCCCTAACTCTCCCACAGAGTTGTGGCCGCAACCTTTTCTTCTCTCTGCAGCCTTCCAGCCGAAAACCTTTTCTTCTCTCCCTTTTCTCCGACCCCCCCAGCGGCCAGCCGCCTCTCTTCTATGATTCTCTCCCTCCGACTCCCACTCTCCTGTCTCCCAGCCGCCTCTCTAAGTTCTGTTTGACGCCACTATGGCTTGACGGTTGTGGCCCGAGATCTGAGATCTGACTTCAAAGTTCAAAACGGTAAATGCTTCTTTAATCTTCATAATTTTTTTGTATTGATCAATCGGAAACGGAAATAAGTCGAAACCAAATCTCTCAGTTAAGGGATGAAATAATTGGGAGTTTAAGGAAATTTCTGGCTTGTTATTATCAAATAACAAAGTACAGATGTATCCCAATTGAACAGAGAAAATATGATTGTAATTTATGTGTTTCCAAATTCCAAGTACTCGATGTTCGTCACCAGTAAAGAATGGTGTCAAATCTGAATCGTCCGATCAAATTCACCTGGACTAATGGGTAATCAAGCGATATCTGCGTCGTTTATTTTTACTGAGCCTTGTGTCGCTGGATTGGAAAACGAACGGTTCAGATTAAATGCTTCTGCTTAAGCTTTGTCTTTGCTGCCACGTTTAGGTTTTGTATTGGTTGCTTTTTTATTTTATTATTTTTGGGGAAAATGTTTAAAGATTACTTGTGGTTCGGGTTAGGATTTCTTGGGTGGATCCGGTTCATTTGTAAAATTTTCGGGTTATATCTTATATGGCAATGAAAATGAAATTTTTCAATATTTTTTGCTGATTTCAAGTACAAGAAATGACGGTTCATTTACAGTATGTGATGTTTTTTCTCCTTTGTTTGTAAGCGATATTTTAACAAAAAAAATTTTCGCCCCGGGCCTCAAATCTCTTAGGACCGGCCCTGCAAACCCGTATGAAACCCGCTATTGGTAAGAATACGGACGGACACATGTTGGATCCACGGTCGGATTCGGACGGACAACGAGTGCGAATGGGCGCGGATCGGGTTGATCCATACGAATTTTGTCGAAACACTAATGTTGACTGGTGTGATGAGTTGGCATTTAAAGAATGAAAAGCAAACCCTAAAGAAGCCATCTGTCAATCTGCCATGCACGTAAGCAGAATGTGTTGGTTGATAAATGATATGGTTAGTGAGTTGGCTTTGTCGCTGTGGTCCCCGTCGTGCGGCTCCCCGTGTGGCACGTCTGTTTCAAGACTTCTGAGTGATGTTTATTTCCCACATTTAATTCATTAATTAATTGTGGGAGCAGAGCCAGAGCCAGACTACATGCATGTGCGGCTGTACATTTATGCGACACGTCAAGTTGCGATTCTTACAAATATAAAAAGCAACTTGATAGTATATGAAATAGGCAATAATAACATAGGTTTTAGAATTATGATTTGTAAGTGTTGGGTTTGTGATGCATCTCTTTCAGGTGAGCTGGAAGGTTGGCTTCTAGGCATTTAATGTATCTTGTTCCGGTTTCTTGTGTTTGGTCCCACAATATATCATGCACCAAAATAGTACGCCTTTCCACCCTGGTTGCACTTTTGTAAGTTCTAACTTTGTACGACACGTGTAAGCTATTTAACTCTTTAATTAATCAGCATGCTCCTAATCAGTTCAACTGCATGCGTAATTAATTAATTAATTACCTTTAATTTTAATTTCTAACTTGTTTCACGGTGTGATTTATCTTACCTAAGTACCTGATTTTGGTTTGATGGGATGAAATCATGAAATAGTTGAAACAAGATAAGGTCAAACTGGAACAAACCGACTAGCTATAACCTGAAAGGGAACTTAATTCGGCTAGCTCATCTGCTCATATATATATTCTACGTACTAGAAATAAAATTTAAAGATCGAACCTGTTGCTTGTTGGCGAAACAACTAACATATATAAAACAGAACTAATTCTTTTTGCTTGCAAGTGCAGTTGCCCGGCAACTTACAGAATCTTTTGCACCAATTCATGCAATTGAAAGTACGCAACAGAATCATAGCACGAGCTAGCTGCATTTATATATTTATCTCTTCTCGTCTCGTCTTCATTTTTTATTTTCCAGAAGGCATCTTTGCACAACTTGAGCTTAAAGAATCAAAACTTAATCATGAGATGAGCAATATATAATCCAAGTTCGTTATCACATAGGAAAAAATGAAGGAAAAAAAACCCACTTCATTTAGAATTGTACACTACAACAGAAATAGGTTTTAGTACCGTCACCTTATCACTGGAGTTTAAAACTATCCGGTAATAATACAGCTCAGTGACATTTCAGATATTTAGTTTAAAACTTAACACTGGATCTTACATAAAAATTCGCAACTAAGTATTGAACTTATCTGAAAAGATATTTTTTTATGACTTACCACCGAATGCTAAACAAAAACCGGTGATAAGAGAGGAAATTATCATTGGTTCTTAATAAGGATCCGGTATTAAGTCTTTCTCATCGGATTGTAAAAAACAACCGGTGATAAATTTAGAAATCCTATGTATACGCTTGTTGTCTTCCTCGATCCCCAACCTAGCAAATCTCCTTCCAGCAACTTCTCTCCATCATTAGTTTCCAAGATTTTTTCCTCCTTTCCAAGGCGCCTCCAATAAACACAACCATCATTTCCTCCTTTCCGAGACACTTCACATCTCTGTAAGTACCGCCTTTAATTAAACTCTATTTACTTTTTCCTCATTTTCGAGACTCCTCTAGCACCGCCAATAAACACAGCCATCCTTTCATTTTCCTCCTTTTATTTCAAATTTTTGGCTCTTCAGATATGTAGTTCGTGTATAAGTAGACATACCTGTGGGTTGTGGCTCAGATCTGAACGACTCCTTCTTCCTCAATGCAGCTATGTTCTTTTTGTTGAAGTTCCATCGAGGCTAGATGAGTGAAAAACTCTTCAGTTCACTCGATGGATCTTCGACAACTATGAACAAAGCTGCATATATGAGGGCTACATTTGTTTATATGCTTCTGGCTTTGAACTCCTTTTTCACTTGTTAAATTTTTTATATATGCAACTACGTTCTTACTATTGAAGTTCCATCGATCTAGGCTAGATGAGTGAAAAACTTTTCATGATACTCGATGGATCTCGATAGTAAGAACATAGCTGAATATATATATATATATATATATATATATATATATGAGGGCTCAGATCTTACTGTTGGCTTCTTCCTCAATGCAGCTACGTTCTTATTGTTAAAATTCCATCGAGGCTAGATTTGTTAAACTTTTTAGTTCACTCGATGATTTTTTGACAATATGAACATAACTGCATATATATGAGGGCTTAGATCTGAACGAAAATCTTCTTCCTCAATGCAGCTACGTTCTTGTTGTTAAAATTCCATCGAGGCCAGATTTGTTAAACTTTTCAGTTCACTCGATGGATTTTTGACAGTATGAACATAGCTGCATATATATGAGGGCTAGATTTGTTTATATTTCGGTATTGTTGAAATTATGGGTTGAGATAAGGTTTAAATGTGGAAATAAGTTATTTTGTTCACTTTTTTAGGTTTCAAGTCGAAGATCTCGTGAATTTGAAGTCTATGTCGCTGCAATCATTACTCGTTGGTTCAATTTGTGAATGTATTTTTTCTGGTGTAAATTTGTGTAAATTTATTTGAAGACTAGATTTGTGAATTATTTTGTTTGGTGTAACTTTGTGTAAATAATTTTGTATAAATGTGTATTTATATTGTTTGGTGTAATTAACTGTGTATATTTTATATAAATGTGAATTTATTTTGTTTGGTGTAATTGTGTGCATAATTTTGCAATATAGAAATTATTTATTTGTCATACATTATGCAGCTTTTTATTTTTCTGTAATATAGAAATAAGTATTTACACTGGACAACTAAAACAGTCCGGTATTAACAACATAATAATAAATAATATTTATCACCGGATTTGAATTAAAAGGCGGTGATAAATGTGGCTATTATCACAGAATTTTGATTAAAAACCGGTGAGAACTCCTATATCTTTATCACCGGACCTTAATTTTATTTAGCACGGCCTTCCTTTAAATTTGTCGTAGTGGTACTCCCTTTCCGTTTCAATACAATATAATTCTCTATTAGATTTTGAAGGCTTGATCGAGTTGACCTACAATTACAAGGAACTTTCCATTACTATTACTATTGCCTAATGACTCTAGATTATATGTTATTGTAGCTAGCTGATAGATATCATTACAGTGATTGTGTTTTATACTTTTATTCAAAAGGCTCTGCTAGTTATTGACGAGAATATATATTTGAATAACTTTATTATGCACATCATCACCAATTTCAATTTGCTGGTATGAATTTTGATGCCCTCTCGTTTGATTCTGATGTGTAGGAACTATATGAAAGCATGAACGATCCTCAGACATGAGTTCACATAAGTAATATTATAAAAAATAATATTCTAACATATACAAGTTAAAGATGACTAGAGTAGGTAGCCCATTTTAGCATCCATTGCTATAAAAAAAAAGTAATTCTAGTCGTGAGGTCTGGCTTTTTTTCAAGTGTTTACATTGTGTTCATCTCTGAACGTATTAATTAACTTCTAATTTTGTTTAATAAATTTGTCATTTATGAATTAGATTTAATATTATATCAACAGTTCTAAACGTATGATCGACGATAATGCAATTAAATTTGTGTGTGTGTGTGTAACTAGTGCCTTTAAATTTTGAATGAAGTACTTGCAATGTCTAAAATTATGTTTCATTCAACACTAAATTGTTTCGTTTAATAATTTTAGTTTTTAACATATACAATTACAATTCATTCTGAGAACCCGTATGTGATTCTCATTGTATCTGTACACACAGGGACGGAATCAGAATATTGAGTTAGGAGGAATTTGCAAGTATAGTTTAACTTTAATTTTATAAAAATGTCAAAATTTAATTTTGATCAAATTTACAAATTTTTAATAATATTTTTCAATTTTAATCAAAATTTGAACTATAATCTTACCATTTAATTAAATTTAATTTAGAAAATTAAATAAAAAAATTCAAACTTTAATGCTACAAAAGACTAACTGCGCGCATCTTTACAGAACTATATTTTTCGTTAGAAGGCTGAACTAGTGTAAAAAAATATGCACCGATCCAACAATTTTCTTGATTATATATTAAATATAACTATTTTTGTTAAAAAGTAATTACCAAAATGTTTATCAAACAAGATTAGAAACTAAAACTGAATACATAATAAATTAAAATGAGATGGTAGTGCAGTTAAGAAGTTGATTTGGATTTTTGGATGTTCAATAGCAATGAGGATCCCAACCATTAATCTTACTTAATAATTAATCCCCTAATTTTGAGGTGATTAATGCCCCCTAATTGGCTAATTGGCTAATTGGCTAATTGGCTGAGCCATGTGGCTTTATTCCATGCACGCGGTTCACTTGCACCGCCTTTGGAACTGCCAAGGCATCCAATCCTCGCGGGCTCGCGCACCAATGGTCGGTCCCACTTGTCCCGCAAATCCGCAATGCACCAGCACTGTACTTTTCAATGCCTCCTCAGTATACGGCTCTGACCTGGACATGGTCTACTTCATTAGTAGTAGACCGAATTGATTATGTCTTATTGGTTTTGGTCATGTTTATTTTTGTTAGATCGAATGCACAAATTTGAGATGTTATTTTCGGTTTGGCAACAAGAAGGAAACACAATAGGATAATATTTCTCAGATACTATATTTGATATCAACTATCGATATCGATTTTATTATGCACATTTAGTTGAGTTATCGTGCACATTATTTGAGTTATTATGTATGTTATATCATAATTATTTCAGTAAAAATATAACATGTATAATTATTTCAGTAAAAAAAATAACATGTATAATTATTTCAGTAAAAAAATAACATGCATAATAACTCAAGTAATATGATTTGTGAAATAGACCTCTACATACATACATACATACATACATACATACATACATACATACAATTTATATATATAATTTCATTCTGTTTTCATTTACATCATTTATGTCTTTTGACAAGAAAAACGTTATTCATTTTCTGGTGCATAAGAAAAGCATGAAGGGGATCTAGGACGTTAAACTTGTCGACATGCATGTTATTTTAAAGGCACAAGACTTCAGACTTATTATATTAGACAAAGAAACAAAAAACATGCATGTACCAGTACCACACAAGAAAGCAAACAAAAATCTTCACACTAGGTTCACCATGCACCATCTCACCAACAATTTAACCAGCTTCCCTGCCTCTATTCCACTGGACCAGGTCCAGCAAATGTTGCTTCCCTCTCAATCCCCTAGTAATCCTTGCAACCATATAAGTCACAGGGTTCCTTCATTCCACCAAAATACCAAATCAAGCAAAGCACTTCTTTTCCTTCTTCTAAGTCTTCTCAATCTCAACACCTCCATTGCCATCTTCACCAGAGAAGGCTTTCCACAGAGCTAGGATTGAACTTGAACATCTGCAGTCGGTTCGAGGAAACAAGAGAAGGAAAAATCATGGAAGGACAAACCCAGAAACTATTTGATGCCGAAGTTGACAACCTTAACGATACCGAATTGAGGCTAGGGTTGCCAGGAAGCGATGAAGAACCGAAAAAGGCCAAAAAGAGAGGTCTTGACGAGTCGTCGGTTAAGGTGCAGACAGCTGATGAGATGGCACCGATTGCCAAGTAAGTCCTAAATCGAAGCTTAATTGTCTTTGCTTATGTAAGATCTGTCATGAACTGTTTCAAGTATAATTGTATGTAGAACATAATCTAATAAAATTATATATACTTTTTTTTGGCAGAGTACGAGTTGTGGGATGGCCGCCTGTTAGGTCATACAGGAAAAATAGCATCCAGATGGTAAAGAAAGGAGGGGATCAAAATATAGAAAAGGGAGGGTTGTTTGTGAAAGTTAGCATGGATGGTGCACCATACCTAAGAAAGGTGGATCTAAACATGTACAAGGGATACAGAGAGCTTAGAGAAGGTTTGGATGCCATGTTCAAGTGCTTTCCAACAACTAAAGAGGAGTTTGCTATCGCCTACGAAGACAAAGACGGCGACTTGATGCTTGTTGGAGATGTGCCTTGGGAGTAAGTATACTTCACCAATTTATATCATATATTGCCATATTGGTATACAAATTTTGAAATCATGGAGGTCAAACTATTGCAACAAAAGTACTTGTATATATATGTATGCAATAGACCACACAACTAATTAAGGGTATATATATCAGCAGTTTTTTTATGAAATATTTTTGGAAGGTACTAATTAGCATATAATTGACCCAAATTTATTTGTTTTCATGTACAGGATGTTTGTCACATCTTGCAAGAAGCTTAGGATAATGAAAGGAAGTGAAGCAATAGGCTTGGGCTCAAGCTCATGAACAATTATTTGGATGTTATGATAATCCCTACTTAACCAGCTCTTTATTTTAACTCTTTAAATACTGGATGTTCAAAGTTTTTATAGAGTTAAATATGGCAAGCAAATTGCGTCGATGCCACAGAATGAATTAAGGTGCAGAAAAATACCACACCCCCCACCCCATCCACACAAAAAAAGGAGAAAAGGGGGAAAAAGAAAGAGGGAGAAATTTAACCCAATGATGAAGCAGCTTGTGGTTCTGTTTGGGAAATCTTTTTATTATTATTTTAGCTCCTGTCTAATTAAGATATCGATCATGTACAGAAATGGTATTCTACTTGGATGTAGATTTTGCTTATTTCTTAATTCTTTGTCCAATATTTTAACATTGGAGAAAATTAAGTTGATGTAACTATGCAAGTATGCAAAATTTTCAACTTGTATGCTATTGCTAAGTTGTTGTTTTTTCAATTAGTATATTTTTGATTCAATTGTATAATCAATATGAAAACCTTGGAAAGCACATTTCGAATGTATAATATAACATGAGAGAGGCCTTTGGATAATGATCATAAATCAGTAAATCTGTGACATATATGCATGAAAAAGTGATTCAGTTCTCTGTAGACTTCTATCTGAAAAAATAAGTTTCAAAAACTTTAATGCATTGCAAAACTTTTATAAATCTAAGGAGGCAAGCCCACCTTACATTTATAATTAGGGTAATGTCTAACTGAGGTAAATTTCTGAATTTAAGAATTTCTCTAGCTTTCAACATTTCTAGAAGTCTCTTTAATTGAAACATAACTGCGTACATCCAAAATGGGCTTGTTGGTGGAAGCAATTTGAGCCCATAAATCCCAGTCCAGAAACTTGGTTTTTTACAAAGGCTTACAACAAGTTAGAAAGTCCACTATCACCGAAAGTAGATTTAGCTTAGCAAATCTCCGTAAAAAGTTATTGAAGAAATTGTTAAACATCATTATGTAAAAAAAATGGCATTCTCAATTTTAAATAACTGTTGTCTGTCCTCAATTTTAGCTCTTAAAAGAGCATTCTCGCTCTCTTCTTCCTCTCTCTTTTCCCCGTCTTGGCCGCCTCCACAACTCTAGCAGATCTGTGTTTAAACTTAAGAATTGGTCATGTGAAATTTTAAATTCATTCAATTATGATTTTGTCTTGGCTTACATTTTCAACATATATTATTTATTTATTTTATTTTATTCAAATGTTGTTTTTAAATCCTATCCTCGTTTATATATGAAAATTAATTAAATAAAACTTTCTTTCTAATGTTGATCAAAATTTTGTAAGTTACAAATAGAAGAAAAGATTTAAATTTTTGGTATTATTCCTAATTAGAATTAATATTTCAATTAATGATAAGTTTTATAATTTACAAGATAATTATTTATTAATATAATTATTAAATTAATTTTTGGTATTATATTTATTAATATTTCTAGAAGTCTCTTTAAATGTAGCCATAAGACTCTACGACAATGGTTAATTGTTGTCTTAGATTTCTGTGACAATAATTAGAATACAAAAAACTAATTTTGTTCTGAAACTGAAATTTTGTAACATTTTTTTAAAAGCATTCCGACTTGCCGGTGAAAGAGAAATCTCAAATATAACAAAATGATATTTCAACAATAAATTGGAAACAGAGACAAGTTTGAACGCTGAAAGATTTGTTGAGGAACTGCTATGGCTGCATGCGTATCTCATTCTCCAATCCAAAATGCAAAAAGTATTTTACTTGAATGTAGATTTTGCTAATTTCTTATTTCTTTGTCCAATATTTTAACATTGGAGAAAATTTAAGTTGATGTAACTATGCAAGTATGCAAATTTTTCAATTTGTATGCTTACTCTCAATTTGAACAGTTTTTCAAATCTAAGTATATGTTTACTCTCAATTTGAACAGTTTTTGTCCATTATATAATCAAATATCAAAAGCTACAAATGCGGATTGTACCAATTTTGATGTCTGAAATGAATTCGTTATACCCTCTAGATTTAAAATATAACATGAGAAACGTCTTTAATAATAAAAACTTGCTCCTTTCTGTCTAGATCCGCCCCTGCATACATAAAACGATTCAGTTTATAGGCTTAACTGAAAACTCAAGTTTCTCATCTTTCCCAGTTAAAAGACAAGAAATACTAACAAAATTGCTCATTACGAATTTCGTCTTGAACTTGCTCTCAAATCGGATGTTAACACGTATCGCAAGGGATTTTTGCGGTATACTAGGCCGAAAAAATTAACTTGAAATCTTCAATACATTGCAAAAATAATATTATAAATCTATGGAGGGCTTATGGTTACCACGCGCAAATTGGATTCTGCTGTTTCTGAGGGTAATGGTCTAATAATGGAGGTAATTTTGTGGTTTATGAATTTCTCTAACTTCCAACATATGAGAAGGCGAGGAACAAGCAACTTTTTTGAAACATAATTGCACATTACATGCAAAACGGGCTTTGATGGTGGAAGCAACGTGAGCCCATAAATCCCAATCCAGAAACAGGGCTTTTTTACAAAGGCTTACAACAAGTTAGAAAGCCTTCTATACAAGAAACTAGTTTTGTTCTGAAACTTCAATTTTGTAATTTTTTATAATATAGCCAATTAACTAACCCAATCCCTAACACTGAAACAATAGAAAAACTCAATTCATGAAACAGGTTCCACATTCTTCTATATGAACTTGTAGAAGTAACCATACTATGTGACATTTTAGCATATATATCTATCCATCTCTTGCACCTAATTTTCTATTAAAATTAGAAATTAATACCAATTATTTGTGTACACCTCTACACCCAGCAGCGAACAAAACTAATGCACATATAGTATTACTTCATTTGCCCTCTTCATTCATGTGACCATACAGCATAACCCAATGTTGAAGCTAGCTAATTTATTCAATGCTTTGTTGTTGCTCTATTATTTCTCATATAAAATAGAAGTTAATCTATAAAAATTATATGAATTACTTTTATAAGATACACTTACTATTTCCAAAGATCCTTCATAAATGTTGATATAATGATACTTAATATACACATATATATCCTCCATACACTGCATGTATTTGTTCCTGTAATGAAAATGACAGTTAATGTTTTGATGTAAATTTCTATATTTTATTTTCACAAGAATAGTAGATGAAAACACCTATATCTAGGTTATTGTTATTATTGAAATAAGTTTCATATTCTATAGCATGATACTAAATTTAACATCTACACAAACTGACATGTTGTGCTTCATTCTTTTTGCATCAATTTCGTACTGTATGTTTTTACTAACGTCCTTTTGCACAAAGTTTCTTTCGCCAAAAATACCAAAGAAATATAAATTGCAAGGAAATTTTAAAACATGAAAATACAAACAAAATCAAATAAGTCTTGTAAACAAAAAAAAAATGAAATAAATAAATTCACAATCTCATATAAGAAAGATCTTAAAAATAAGAATACAATATATATAGAGAGAGAGATATATATAAGTTAGGTTGCTTCATGAAGTACTAAATCGCTAATGTTCCACATCATATTTTCAATCATTGAACGTGATCTACATATTGAAATCTACTTGCAAATTAAATTTTACATTTTTTTAGTTTTTCTTGCTATTTTTTAAAGAGATAAATAAATCACAACTTTTATTAATTCAAAAATCATTTGATCTGCAACTTTTGTATCTCTTTAAAAAATAACAAAAAAATAAAAAAAATGTAAAATTCAATCACCAAATCGTTAAAAAATTCAACTTTTGCTTCATGGAGCACCAAATCGTCTGTGCTCCACGTTTGTTATCTCCAATTTGAAAATCTCAACGACCGATCCGAACCTTTGAACATGATCTACATATTGAAATCTACATGAAAATTGAATTTTACATTTTTTTTGAATTTTTTGCTATATGCACCATCATTTTTTTTCTTTTCAGATTGCTACAAACAATTCAAAGATCGGCGATTGATTAGTATTCTTTTCAGATTGCGACAAAAGCCATTACAAAGCCAGATCTTCATTTATCCAAGATATATGTAGCATTTCAATGCATCAGCAGATACATAGCCCCCAAGTGATGCCGCCACAGTAAGGTTATAATGTAACTCTTTACTATAAACATAAAGGAAGACAGGACACAAGGAAAAGTAACTCCGTTATACTACTGTTGAAGCTAAACACTTCCCAGATAAACTAGGCATAAGAAAGCATACAGATGAAACTGCACCCAGCCACCTTCATATAATACAAGTTATACCCATATACCATAGGTATTGCTCTAACTACAAGAGACTTGTCTAAAGGAAAAAGAAAATATATAAACATGATGCCTCACAGAAGATACGCAAGAGCAGGACTTTTCAACTCATGAGGTACACATGGAAATATATATAGAGCACTGGCATTTTTATCCCCAAATGCCGCTTCTTTTCCCTTATTAGCGGCGGCGGTGGTGAAGGTGGGCTATTCTATCAGAATACATGGGGAGGCGCACAATTTCACAAATCTCACCCAAAAGCAATTCCTCTGTTATGTTGTCCTTTATGCTCCTCAGCACCTGTTTTCAACAGCGTACAAGCACATTAAAGAATGCAGTATACTGTTTTTGTATCATCTGGCCAGTTTGCCTACAAAATGTTCCAGCCACCATCAACCAAAATGTTAACCAAGACTTTCATCCACTAATAATAAACCCAAAGCAACCAATACGTATACGAGAAACAAAAGAAAAAGAGAAGGAAATGACTCATTTAGTCCCAATACAAGTACATATTGCTTAAAAAGCCAGCACAAGTTCGTGGAACTTCAATGTAAAAAGAGCAGACAGGACTAGACAGGAAAGAGAGAGAGAGAGATGCCTTCCGGTAGGTGTTGATATCATTAGGGGAGGACTTATCAGTACGAATACGCATGCAGACCCAGCAGTCCTCATCTGAGTTCCACGAACACTCCACAATTTTTCCTGATAGTGTGTTAATGTCTTCCACATCTGCAATATGAACATTGCTTAGTGTAAACTTTTCTTCAGAGCTATGGTTTCAAATTCACTAAAATGCGGAAAAAGGTACAGAATCTCAATTCTGACCGTTGAACAAAGATCAACCTTCGGTTGTGTAATATTTAAAGATCCTTTTTACAAAATAAAGCAATGCACAAGAGATCTAAAGTCTAAACAACTTAATGGTGAAATGTGTCGTCCAAAGACTACCTCCAAAATTGATGTGTGCTCCATCCATCAGCTTTTTTTTTCCTCTCTCATATAGGAATAATAACTGTCTGTTCCCACTACCCACCTGCACAAATTAAATGAAAAACACAAATGACCGAACCGGTGCATCAATGAAATAAAAACATTAATTGATGAAATACAATTTGTGCTGGATGATTTCTATGGATGATGAAAATACAAACAAACCTCAAACAGAAAATCAACTGAATTCATCTCTGGATACTTCCACTTCAGAAGCCCTTGATGTGTTCGGCAAACATAAGGATCATCCCAACCCTAAATTAGGCAGTAATATGTAAGACTGAAACAGCGGGCTGGGGATCCATTGTCCCATTGACATCTAATTATTTTTTAGTTTTACCTTAACAACAGTAACAATAACAACAATTTTCCAAATCCAACACATCATGAAATTTTAAGCTAGTTCAGGCATTTCATCAAATGATATGCAATTTGCTAACTGTCCGTACTTAACAGCATCTGGTGGAGAAGTTGCTGATAAACAAAATGCATGAAATTGATACACACCAAGTCACTAACTATAATAAAATAACTGTCTATAATTTTTTTTTCTATTTTAAAATTTATTGCTGTGTTTTGAGAAATTGTCAAAATAAATAGCTGTCAAGAAATCCCCACCCAAACAATATTCCAGAAACGTGTCTTGAATTTAATTAGAAGTATGAACAGTGATGACTAAAAAAATACCTGAAATATGAGTCCATCAGCTTCATGTGAAAGCCGTGGGATGAACTCCCTTAGTAACTTTGTGACTGTTGAGAGCAACCAAAAATCCTTCCTTCTAACCTGCAAGGTAACACCCAATATATTTATCAGAAAGCTGCACAAATTCGTACCTTTTCCTCGTCTTAGTCTCTAAGATAACCTTCGAGAAATACCTAGGAGAACTGAAAATAAATTCTTCACATTTTTTTCCAAGAAAACCTTCAATAAATGCCTGGGCAAAAATGGCTATAATATAAGCTGAAAGAGACCATTTGCAACTTTATGCAAGTATCGGCAGACCAGAACCAAGAGGACTACAACTAAATATATAACATGACAAATTTGCAAGCAGTTGAAATGACACGTACGCCAAAGAGTTCCATATCATATCTGTAAACAGGGTTTGATCTCCCCTCAACCTCAAATTGCTTCCTTTCATAATTACGGGGCCTGACTATTTCTTCTTCAATTAGTTTCCACCTCTCAGAGAATGGCAACTGTTCAACATGCATTTTAAAAAGTGTCAATTTTCTGATCCGATCACATATAACAACGTATTTAATATGTTTTCAAACCAACAATTTCAAAAGGGGTTAATCTAGATCCACACCTTAACTTTGGTGACCCCATTAAGTGCCATGAGATCATAAGCCAGATATCTTCTCTTCAAACCAACCTCTGGTATCTTATCAATAATCATTTCTCCATCTATCAATGTCATGTCATGAAACCCCTAGCAAACAACAGAAAGAAGGAAAGGTTTAAGTGCAAGATATGTCTATACAACATACTAAAAATTCATTATCTGCAAACTGTTTCATACATCATGTACATTCTTCAAGGGAAATCGCATCTGAACTCTTCTAAAGCAAAAATTGCGGTCAATCAAGTAGCAACCATCACGCAGTATAAGCATCATATATCGAGTACCATCAGCTTTCCATGTAGTGTAATAGTATCTCTGTCTCAAAAGTTGCAGGTTATCACTGTAAACCAAAGTAACAATAATGGACAATATTAATCCTTCATGCTTCTAGTTTGCAAATGTTATAGAAGAACTGTATTTAATTATTGTACTTATCGTAGTGTAAAATGGACTATCAATAGCTTAGGAGATAGAGTATAGCTACACATAAAATGCTTGCATGATTCAATAATACTTCTACAAAAAAGAAGTACATTACCTGTTAAGAGAAACAGGATGTGATCCTGGAAACTGTAAACCAACTCTCCCTTGCTGTTTAAAAAGGTCAATAAATGAAATTACTTTAGCACACCAGAAAAACAGGTATACAGAGATGATAAGGGGCTTCGCCTCTCTAGGGGCCCTTGTACAAAAAAATTGAAAGAAAAGCAAATATTATAGGGTCAAGAATTTAATCAGAATAGGGATAGGTCATAATGACAACAAATTTGTCTGAGAGCCACAATATCCGAACAAAAGGTAGTCAAAATCATTAAATATATATTTTCTAAGTTGGTTCGATTTTGAAGACCAACTGGACATCCACCAAAACTTCAAATACCACCCTCCAGATTTATCATCACTTGATCAGTGGTCAAACAATTCCCAAATTGCACCAAATTGGATACACAACCTTTATATAAGATACAAAGAACATAGATGCAATTTCACATTTCAAATTTTGATAACCATTTTATCAGTCACTGTGATTGTTAAATAAATATGGCTGTCAGCTTTTCCCTTCCCGTCAGAATACAGAAGTATTTAAAGAATATCAGAGTGTGGTACCTACAGTGGGAGTCATTTCAAGTAGCCGGTAGCAAAGCATGCATAGAACTTCTTGTTGGCTTTTAGGTATTTCATCTCCAAGCACATCATCATTAGTTATATTCCTATTGTCTATTTGCTGCTGCTGCAATTAAGAAGAGAAGTATAAAAGTCAACATAAAAAATAATGTGCCCATTTTCGTTTACAGCAAGCACAACATTTGTTAAAAGCCAAGGGCGAAAAACCAAACACGGTTCATTGGGTTGAGTACTTGTATACGATAATAAAAAGGAAAGAATATTTTGACATGCAGGATCAGTGCAGGCTCTCTCCCAACTAACAAGTAGATGCAAGTATGCAGCAGACATTGCATATATTTATCTCAAAACTAGATCCTTATTCATTTTCAATTTAGATTGAGTATTTCCTAAACAAGAAGATCTCTGCACTCCATGGAGAATAAAGAATCTATTAATAGTAATTTTGATGAAACAGATAAACTAAGAAGCAATTTGAATAGAAAAAATTGCTCACATGTGATGGCGCAGAAGGGTCACCAACATCGTCGTCATCATCCTGTACAGCCTCTCCATTCAGATCTAGATCTGATGAACGCTTCCAATCTGGCGTAGGCGGGCACACCATATTTTCTGGAACCTCATGATAAAAATCATACAACGCCTGTATGTAATCAGGCTTGTATAGTCCTGGGGGCCGCCTCTCAGCAAAAATGTTCAATGCCTACCAATTATGACGAAAAGACCAAAAAATTGAGTATCAAGGCACAAGAGAGATTGGTTGGGATGCAATAAAAATTGCATACCTGGGCAACACTTAACACCTGTGTCCTCATGAGGTAATGGACAATCATAAAGCCAGTTCGATTGTGTCCATGGGTGCAATGAACAACAATATACTTTGGGTTCTTCGAGTTCTTTTGTCGATCAATGAAATGCATGACCTGAAATGTAGGCCCAATACAAATAAATTTAGCTTTCGGCATGTGGTACATAAGCAAGAAGTATGCCCTGAATATTGACATGACCATCGGGAATGTGCTCAGTCTGCTGATTTGATCAGTTTACATTCATACAACAGATAATCCAATTCATCTAAAGGAAGTACAGATATGCCAGAAATAAAATCTACCACCTGAATCCGGCCAGATGAAACAGTACCAGCAAGTATGTAGCGATCAATTTTTAACAGTACCAATGGTTAAGCAGAAACTAGAGCAAATGAAAAGAACCAGTGAATGCAATATTTTTACCTCATAGACAAAGGTGTTCACTGACTCATTATCAGGCACAGAGTCCCTTCCTTTGCATGGTATCTACAATAGGAAAAGGGAAAAAAGGCAGATAAAAAGTCAGAAAGAGAGAGAGATCATCAAGGTAATCGACCAAGAATGTACCATTCAATCAGTCTGGTATGTCAAAAGAAAACAGGATAAGCTAACATTATTCTGCTTTTCACAAAGACCAAAACTACAATTACTACACATGATACAGTTATGATGGGACCTTTACAAACGAACAAGCATCAAATGTCTAACCTTAAGATGTTTTATACCCAGCTTCGTCCACTCCTGGGTACTATAATAACGTGTAGTGTTTGTCAAATCGAGTACCAAGCCAATCTTTGGAGATGGATCAAGATTCAAAAAGCACGATATTAGTACAAATAACAAAATTAATGCCCAAAGGGCCTGCTATGGATAAATTTAACAACTGTGTTACAAAGCTCACCTCATGCCCTGCTTTCTTTTGTTTGGTAATAAGTTGTTTGGAAGAGTATCTCTTTCCGGGAGGAACACTCTCATTAAACGTTTCATCAAGAGGCACTTTTGAAGGAATTAGTTTGTCTATGCACTGGCCAAATGCTGGACAATCCAGCCATCCTGGGTAATGAACGAACAGTATAAAAGAAAGTTAATCTAGAGGATACAATCAGGATATCATATGCAGCAATACAGCAATTTTAAAATTTTAGGATATGGATGCGACTATATATATAATAAAAATTATATATAGAGTGTGTGAGGCTATGGTGCTTCACGAAGTACAAAACCTCTTGTAATTATATCTCTAGTTTTGAAGTCCAAACGATGATCCAAACCATTTGAACATAATCTCCATATTGAAATCTCCTTGGTAACCAAATTTTACTTTTTTTAGAACTTTATGTTGTTTATAATATGGATGGAAATCACAAGCATTGGGTGGTGCATAAATCGCTAGATTAACGAACTTATCACCAACAACAAAGCCTTTAGTCCCGACCAAGTTGGGTTAAGCTAGAGATGAAATAAACTGCCTTTCATTTCCATGAGAAGGGCTGAATTTTTCATTGGGCTCGTAAAAACCTATATCAACGAACTTTTCACACATCAAAAAAAGCAAAAAAATCAACAAATGTAAAATTTGATTTCCAAAGAGATTTCAATATGAAGATCATGTTCAGCGGTTTGGTTTGGCCATTTAGACTTTCAAATTGAAGTTACAGACATGGAAGTACAGAGGTTTTGCACTTTGTTAAGCATCATAGCCTCACAATATATATAAACTTCAAGAGGAAAACATTATGAAATACTAGAGCGCCAATAGCAGCACAAACTGATTGTATTTTTTTTAGAAAAAAAGAGTCAGACTTGTGTATCTAAGGCCCACAAAAGTAGCAAACTCAAGGCTGCTGAGCTAGCTGTCTTTAAAGGAATTTAAGAAGTATCCCAGAAAAGTTAATTCTAGATGCAAAAGGAGCAGAGAGTTGGATCCATACGAGCACACATTTAGCCCCCACAAGCATTCCGATAGACAGAAGGATTGCATAAAGGGCAGCCCCAAAAGTTTTTTAAAATATTTCAATACTTGAACTGAATCA
>CAXKVX010000282.1:0-65715 GCA_964058865.1 Eleocharis quinqueflora | reverse complement strand
CACAAATGGAAAATAACACGGCACCCCACCGGCCACCTCCTCAGAAAAATAACAATTAACGAAAACTAAAAACAAGCAAAAAAGAAAGAACAGTGAACAGTCACCTAGCTACTCAAACACACTGTCACCGCCTCACATACATTATTAATACATGCACACTATTTTCTTGTTCAATATCATTTTATCATTATATGTAAAACAAAAACTATGGGAATTTTGATCCTCATAAAATATAGCATTTTCTGTGAAATTGTTGATCTCTAAATGGGGATGAATAGTATTGTTTAAAAATTTCTAGAATTCTTTTGCAATTTAATGCACAATTTAATATTTAATGACAAACAAATTATTACTATTCAACAATTCAGTAATAGCAAATCTCTTAACTAACAAAAATTAAACAAACTAAAGTAGTAGAATTAAGAAATAACAAACGCAATGAAGAACACGTGGCACCGATATGTCAATGGAGTTCGGCTATTGACGAAGCCTACTCTCAGGGACTCAGGACTCTCTGACGCGGTAACAAGATCGTGTAGTATGCACTAAACACCAAAGATCTTTTATAAGGGTCAGGGATCTAGCTCCTTACACACAAAGGATGGAGACTAGACCCGTAGAACACAAGAATAAATTGAAGAGACAAAAAGATTGATTTTCCAATATATAAATTTGAGATTGTGGTGCAAGAATATTGCAATATATGTAGGCTATAATAGAGATTTTGGCTACTGCTAACAAAAAGAAAAGGAAGTTGTAAATTCATCGAGAATAAGGCAGCCCATACCATATATTTATAGATCTTAGATCTGGCACAATTAGGCAAAATTAATTCTAGCATTATAACGACATCTGTATACAAATTTTACCGCTATAACAGTAAGTTTAAATTCTGAAAATTTATTTTCTATTTTATTTTCAAATTTTCAGAAAAGATGGGATAGCGTTATAACGCTAACTTAGCGCTATAACGCTAACTTAGCGCTATAACGCTAACTTAGCGTTACCTAACGAATGGCTCTAGCAATTCAGTACTTAGCTATTCTGGTATGTTTCAAGGCTATTGTTATAACGCTATCTTACCGTTACCTAAGGTATGTCACTGACTATTTGGCACTTAGCCAATTTTCTGGTTTGTTTGGTCTATCATTATAATGCTATCTTACAGTTACCTAACAGATGTTACTGGCAATTTGATACTTGGCCATTTTCTTGTTTTCTTTGGTCTGGCATAATAACGCTAGGCTGGCATACGTAACGAACTTCACGAGTTTTTTTTTTATAGTGTGTCTGATTCGATGGTTTAGACAGTCTGGCATTATAACGCCAAAGATAGCGTTATAACGCCAAAAATAGCATTATAACGCCAAAGTCTGGTTTTTTTATTTCTTTGCTCCTTTCAATCTCAAATTTAAATATTATAATTTTACATTTGAACCTATAATTATGCTAGAAGCTTGTTCTTCATTCTTGAGTTCATTCTTCACACTTCCTTCTCCACTTTCTTTTGATTTGCTAATAATTTTCCTATAAAGATCTCAAACAAAGAAATAGTGATAAAATGCAATTTGTTTTGCAAATAGAAATATAAATAAATTGTTACTTACAACAATCATTCTATTTTGTCGATTTGCAAAACCTAATATAAGTTCAACGCATTTGCTTTCTCCCTTTTTGGAAATCGAGCAAAGTGTTTTGCGTCTAAAATATGTGTGAGCTTTCCCTTATTATATACACAATTTTAGCACAAGGTCCCCTCAATTGAATTAAGCATCCCTCAATATTAACAATTTTAATATTATGATATACAAGAGAAGAGAGTAAAGCAAGTAGACATAATGGTATGTGCACATTTTGGGGTGTAGATGTTTATTTGAGTTCTAATATGTCCAATTTGAATCGAAGTTCACAATATTGTTGAACATTTAGTGGTTTGGTAAAAATATCGGCTATTTAATTTTTTGTATCTACATAAACAAGTTCAACATCAACTTTTTCAATGTGATATCAGATAAAATAGTGGCGTATCTCTACGTGCTTGGTTAGAGAATAAAATACCAGGTTCTTAGATATTAATATTGCACTTGTATTGTCATACATTATTGAGACTTTGCGAAAACATAAGTTGTAATCATTTGAAGTTTGAATCATTCATAATAATTTTGTGCAACAATTACCCGCTGCAACATACTCGACCTTCAAGATAATGAAATAAAAGTAACCAATGTAAAAGTGGTTCGGTTACTTTATAATTGGTCCACATCAAGTAACAAACATTAGTTTCAGATCTCACATAATAACCGGTATCACATAATTGACTTACACTTTTACATTGGTTGCTACCAATTGTAACCGAACCACCATCATACGATTTTAATGAAATAAAGTTGAAACTTGAACCGATCATATGATGTGAGCATCCATTATCAATGATCCAAGCATTTTTCTTTAAGAGAAGACACCAAGGAAATCTATTATAATATATTAGTACTTAAGGAAAACAAATATATTATTAGAACCTCACTCTAAATATTTTACAACTTATTGGGGGGGGGGGGGAATTAGATCACGTTTTTACACAATCATCTTAGGAACTCAAACTAGACGATTCGTGTTGCTTTCCTTCCTAAGCATACATTCAAACGAAATGTGTTTATTCTCACAACAATAGTTACAAAAGGCACCTTGAAGGATTAGAGTGTGCTTTATTAAAATAGGTTTGATAATATTTCTTCAAATCTTAAGCTTGAATCTTAGGTTGAAAATTTTGTTTAACATTGAATTATTGTGCTTATGTGTTTTCAATTTTCGAAAAGCTACTCTTGATCTCTCATCATGTTGAGAGCCAATTTGAGCGCCCAATTTACTTTTTGATTCATACCTCCAACCATTTGGACACCTATGTTAAATGTTCATTGACCAAATTGGCTCAAAATAGCTATATCTAGGGATGGGTTGACATAAGTACTATTGTTTAATTATACCTAAAGACATAATTTGGTGTATTTCTAGAGTTTTGACATTTCTCATTCTTGGGCTTATAGTTTTGTGTATGCTTTCATTTTGCTTTAGGGTTTTGAGAAACATTGGATGAAGAAAAGAATGAACTCTTCTTGTACACAAGTCTTGTCTTGTCATACATTTTGCTTAGATCCATTCTAGTGTTACACTTCAATACACTAGTGGATCTTAAAATCTCATTTTTCGCCTCCAACTTTTGTTTATCAACTTTTAATTCATTTAATTGTTTTTCAAGTTTGTCACATTCATTTAACTTTAATTCAAAAGATTTTACCTTCAAGCTCAAGTAACTTATTGTTAATCCCAATTATACCTTCTTTTCTCATTAACGCTTGGTTAGTTTCAATGTGAAGTTTATTTAATCTAACAATTTCGAGTTTCAAAGACTCCTCATTAGAAAAAGTTACTTGTATCATTTAGTGGATCCTCAACATCATTCGAGCCATCACTTGAGTAGTGTGATGAACTCGTGGTTGGCTTAGAATTGTAGTCATTTAAGTTTAGATATGCTTTGGCATCCTCATCCGAGAATGAAAACTTAGCTTCTTCTTCATTGGTAGAATTGATCGTGAGATTCTTCATCCTGGCAAGCATGGTGTTCTTCAATATCTCAATTGTAGGATCGGTGATGTTGTTGCTAGCAAATTCGACTATTTTGGATCAAGTCATGATTAGTACAAAAATAGTGCTATCTAGACAAAAATAGTGCTATCTCATCCTTTCTGAAAATTTGAAAATAAATAGAAAATAATCTTTCGAAATTTTAACTTAGTGTTATAACGGTAAAATTTGTACACAGATAGCGATATAATGCTAGAATCAACTTTGCCCTAATTATGCCTGATCTGAAATCTATAAATATATGGTATTGTTTGCCTTCTTCTCTAGAACTTACAGCCTCCTTTTCTTTCTGTTAGTAGCAGCCAAAACCTTCATTAGAGCATACATTATATTGCAATATTTCTGCTCCACAATCTCAAATTTATATATTGGAAAATCAAGCTTTTTGTCTCTTCAAGTTTTTTTGTATTCTTCGAGTCTAGTCTATCCTTTGTGTGTAAGGAGTTAGATCTCGGTCCTTGTAAAAGACCTTTGGTATTTAGTGCATACAACTCGACCTTGTTGCCGCATCGGAGGTCGTAGTTAAGAGATTTGCTATTATTGAATTTTTTTTTTGGAAATAAGTAGGGTTCGAGCCCTACCACTTCATTTACTTCAAAGCAAATAAAGTTCAACAACGTATACCAACATCATCCCCTAACTCACCTTATCTCTGACCCCTTATTACTTAACCCCTATCTTGCATCGATGTCCCTATCGAGAACATCGATGCATCAATGCTATCTTTTGTAAGAACTAAAGTAAAGTTGTCTCTTACTCAGCACCTCACTGAGTCAGCATTCTATCAAGAAAACAACAACATAAAAATTAAACCCACAAGCATAGCTACTAGGGAAAAACATGCAGGACCACCCTACAAAAATTATGAATATACTTCCGATCATATCACTACTATGCCTTCCCTTGTATCCTCCATCTCAGAAAGCTCCTCACTCATCATCTCTCGTAACCTCATCTCTGTTTCCATCTCTCTGTCCTCCTGCAGCAGCTCTTGCTTTCTTCTGATGCCAATTATCCAGCTCTGCACTTCTTTTTGCGCTTCATCTCCCCATTGCCATGCCCAATATAACAGCAAAGAGAACACTTTAGAGAAAAATTTATTTTCTGAAGGCCCTTCACAGCCCTCAATGCACATATTGTTCCTAGTTAACCACAATGTCCACAATATAGCAATACAAATTAGTGTGATGCTTTTGTATTTATATGAATGAAGAATGGCAAGGTAAAGCTCCCCAATATCTCGGGGGGCTGAGTGAATCCCCCAATGTGCCAAAGTCTTCATCCAAATAGGCTTTATGAACTTGCATTTAAAGAACAAGTGGACCACTGTTTCTTCACTATCACAAAAAGTACATCTATCCTCCACTTCAATTCCTTTGCCTTTCAGCACACTTTTCACATGCAATTTATACTGACTCAACAGCCACACAAAAACTTGAATTTTAAGAGGAATCTTAATTTTCCAAATTTCATATAATGGTGATTTACCCATCCGGGATTCCAACAACCAATTATAAAAATCTTTAACCCTAATTTTATCTTTATCACCATTTTACCAAAGCGCCTTGTCCATCATCAATCCAAGAGGGAAGTAAGCAGATGCCTGGGTCTGCAACTGATAAAACAGTTCCCTCTGTTTGGGTGATAACTGCCTCCTGAAATTAATAGCTTGAAAACCTCTTCTCTCAACCTCAGCTACTTTAACCCCCTCACTATTATTGAATTGTAATAACTTGTTTGTCATCAAATATTGAATTGTGCGTTAAATTGCAAAAGAATTCTAGAAAATTTTAAACAATCTTATTCATGATAATACTTCTAGTATTAATCCTAGGACCACTAGAGAGAACCGGAAACTTGAGCGGAAGCCTAACCTTGTTCCATGCCTTGAAATTCTCGGAATTGACGCTTTTTTGTATCCGGACAGCGGTGCGGCCCTTCTCTTCTTGCTCCTCTTGTGTTCTCTTCTCCACTCTTCGGTGTGGCAGCGGGGTCTTCCAAAAGAGCAAGTCACGGTCGCCGGTTCCCTTTTTCCCTTACGCGGCAACTCCTTGTAAAACTCGATGGAGAGGCTCTACAACGATCTCTCCTCTTCCTTAATCTTTTCTCTAATTACTTAGTGTAATTTTTCTGTAAATTTTTTGTTGAGAGAGACAGGATGACTTGTCTTTGGGGACCAGGTGCCTTTTAGAAAAGGTGCATGGTAATTTTGCAATTCAGTCCATCAATAAATTGCTAATTACCAACTATGATTTCTGCACATTAAAGGGTCCTTTCCTATAACACTTTATATCCATATGTAAATATACTTTATTGATCACTTGATTATGGATATTAATGACATATAATTAATATATAATTGTATAACACGTAAGTCCATAAACTTGTCGTTTCATATGGCGTCCCATATGGCACGTACGATTATAAAATCCAACAATCTCCCACTTGGACTATGTGTGTAACCTTTAATTATATATTAACAGAGCTATTTCCTTTTTTTTGTCACTTTAAGTGTCAAACAATTCCGTCCATCAGCGATATCAACAAGAGACTTAAGCAGCACTTCGTCACATTTATGAGTGACTAGACCGACATAAATCATGATGCTAATACAACTGAATGACATGAATCATGAAATGGATGTGCAGTGTGAAAATCACACGAAATGTGATCTACGTGTCTGTTTCCAACTTGGTCCTTTGCCTTTTGAGATCAACCGAATCAGAATAAAACCTTAACTGAATAATATACATGCACAATATAACTTTAAAACTTTAGCCTTTAACTTTAACTTTAGAGTGCATTATATTATATAAACAAATGTTTGTAAATACATACAATCTTTCAAGCACTACAACAAACTTATCAGACTCCCACTAAAACTGAACATCATCCGCTGAAATTACACCCATACGAGCAACATGCCCATGGAAAACTTTGGGAATCAAACCCTTAGTCAGCGGGTCAGCTATCATGAAATTTGTACCAATGTGCTCAATACTGATCAGACCATTCTGGACTCTTTCTTTAACAGCCAGGAACTTAATGTCAATGTGCTTCGACTTGGTTGAGCTCTTGTTGTTATTTGAATACAACACCGCAGAGTTATTGTCACAATACATCTTCAATGGTGACTGGATAGTCTCCATTACCCGCAGCCCCGTGACAAAGTTGCGTAGCCATATCGCTTGATTTGATGCTTGATAACAAGATACAAATTCTGCTTCCATGGTAGAAGTTGCAACCAATGACTGCTTTGCACTTTTCCATGAAACAGCTCCTCCGGCCAACATAAAAATGTAACCAGTAGTGGACTTCTTGCTATCTTGACATCCCGCAAAATCGAAGTCAGTGTAACCAACGATCTCAAGCCTGTCTGACCTCCGATACGTCAACATGTGATGCTTCGTTCTTTGTAAGTACCGCAATACCCTCTTGGCTGCTTTCCAGTGATCCAATCCAGTATTACTTAGGTACCTGCCTAGCATTCCAGTAATGTACGCAATGTCCGGTCGCGTACATACTTGAGCGTACATAATACTCCCAACTGCTGAAGCATAGGGAATATTTTGCATTTCTGACTTTTCAAGTTCTGTCCTTGGGCACTGATTGAGACTAAACTTGTCTCCTTTTGCCACTGGAGTATCAGCTGGTTTGCAATGTTCCATGCCATATCGCTTAAGTACCTTATCGATATAACCTTCTTGTGAAAGGCCTAAGATACCTTGAGAACGATCTCGATGTATCTTTAATCCTAACACATAAGACGCTTCGCCAAGATCTTTCATCTCAAAGAATCTATATAGAAATTTCTTGGTTTCACGCAACATGTTCATATCGTTTGTTGCAAGCAATAGGTCATCAACATACAAAACCAGAAACATAACTTTACTCCCACTGAACTTGTGATATATACATTCGTCAATCTGATTTGCCTCAAAAACCGAATGAGACAATAACCTGTGCGAATTTAAAATACCACTGCCGAGACGCTTGCTTAAGTCCATAAATGGATTTCTTTAATTGACAAACCATACTCTTTGGATCATCCGTCTCAAAATGAGGCGGTTGAACCATATAAATGGCTTCATCAAGTTCATCGTTTAAGAAAGCGGTCTTTACATCCATTTGATGCAACTCAAGGTCCAAGTGTGCTACTAAAGCCATGATGATCCTAAAAGAATCTTTCGTCGACACAGGTGAGAAAGTTTTTTATAGTCTATGCCCTCCTTTTGGGTAAAACCCTTAGCAACAAGTCGTGCTTTGTACCGTTCCACATTACCATTCGAATCCCGTTTGGTTTTAAATATCCATTTACAACCAACAGCTTTCGCACCCTTAGGTAATGGAACAATATCCCAAACCTTATTGTCATACATAGACTTTATTTCATCATTCATAGCTTCAATCCACTTTTCTGAATTTTGACAATTGATTGCTTGATGGATATTTTCAGGATCTTCTTCCATCATACCAATGTCAAATTCATGCTCTTGAAGATATACTACATAATCATTTGATATAGCATTTCTTCTTACACGAGTGGACTTCCTTAATGGCACAAGTTCTTGAGGTATTGAAGGTTCCTCAATTGCATCATCCTGTACTTGCACATCCTTATCGTTATGCACAATTTCTTGTACAGCTCGTATGTCATCCTCTTCGGTTTGTATAGTTTCATGTACAACCCGAGTAGGACTACCTATGTGCAACAATGAATCATCAGATGTATTTGAACCTTGTGCAATCTCACCGACCACTGGTTCGATTTGCATCTCCGTATCATCTGATTGATCATCATCTAAATTAATAGACTGATGCATATTATTCTCCCCTGGAATCGAAATATCCTCAAAGAACTTAACTGTATTCGTCTCGAATATAGTTCTATTAGTAGGATTATAAAACTTGTACCCCCGTGACCTTTCTGCATAGCCAACAAAAAAACAGCTAACTGTCCTTTCGTCCAGTTTCTTTTCATTTGGCCTATAAGGCCTAGCCTCAGCTGGACTACCCCATATCCTGAAATGTTGTAAACTAGGTTTACGCCCAGTCCACAACTCATATGGAGTTTTAATAGCTGCCTTAGTTGGTACACGATTGAGAATGTAAGCTGCGAATTTAAGCGCTTCACCCCAGAGGAACAATGGTAAAGTAGTGTGACTAAGCATACTACGCACCATTTCCATTAATGTACGATTGCGCCTTTCTGCAACCCCGTTCATGGCAGGCGAACCTGACATGGTATATTGTGGCACAATCCCATTTTCCTCTAGGAACTTGGCAAACGGCCCTGGACATTGTTCACCCGAACCGTCATATCGACCATAGTATTCACCTCCACGATCCGATTTGACTTGTTTAATCCTTTTATTGAGTTGCAACTCAACCTCAGCCTTGAAGGATTTGAACATGTCCAAAGCTTGCGCTTTCTCTTTAATTAAATATATGTAGCCATAACGTGTATAATCATCAATGAAACTAATAAAATAAGTGTGTCCATTTCTGGTAGCCGTATGAAATGGTCCACAAATATCCGTGTGAATTAGTTCCAATGCATCTGTTGCACGTCTAGCTTCATATTTTCGGACTTTCGTTTGTTTTCCTTTAGCACATTGTATGCACGAATCAAAATCCGACATGTCTAAAGAATCAAGAATTTCATTTTTGACAAGACGTTCCAATCTCTTGCGAGAAATATGACCTAGTCGTCTATGCCATAAAGCACTTGAATTCTTGTGAGTTAATTTATGTTTAACATTCCGAATACTAGTATGCAAGGATTCATTAGTCGAAGCAACAACCCTTAAAGCATAAAGCTTATCATATTCAGACATTTTTTCAAATCCAACTAATTTAGATTCATGAAACAACCTGAAATTTCTGTTTTCAAACATGCAAGAAAAACCATTCTTGTCCAAACTAGAAACAGAAATTAAGTTCCGCCTAAACGACGGTACTACAAATGTCTCATACAAATCCAAATAAAAACCAGAATTTAGTAAAAGCTTAAAATGTCCAATAGCTTCAATTTCCGCCATATTGCCATCCCCTGAGTATATGTATTTTTCTACATCACTTGGCCTTCGATGACTCACGCATCCCTGCATAGACACAGAAACGTGAGTGGTGGCACCAGAATCGATCCACCAAGTGTCTATTGGTACTGAAACAGTATTAACTTCAGAACAAACTAAAGAGTAAAATGTACCTTTCTTTTCCTTCTTGGCTAACCAAGCTTGGTAGTTCGTACACTCCCTCTTGTAATGTCCATTTCCTTTGCAAAAGTAACATACTTCCGACCCCGTTGCGGTAGCCGGCTGTTTGCCCTTGGCATCCTTTTGTTTCTTTTGTCCCTTATCCTTAACCTTATTCGCAGCTTTGCGTTTCTTATTCCCCTTTTTCTTAGAAGTTGTGGCAACATTAGCACTTTCTACAATTTCATTCTTCAACCTTTCCTTCTTTTGGACACAATGAGATATGAGCTCATTAACTGTCCATTTTTTCTTTTGACAGTTATAGCTCACAAGAAAGTGTCCAAACTTAGGAGGTAACGAGTTAAGAATCATGACAACCAACATGTCATCCGACACGTCCAGTTTCATGGCCCTCAACTTTGAAACCATATGAGTCATCTCAAGGATGTACTCCCTTATGTTACCATTACCAGAATACTGTTTTGAGCAGAATTTCTTTAAGAGATTACCCATCTCGGTTTTCTCATTCTTTACAAATCTCTGCTCAATATCAGCTAAGAATTCCTTAGCTGTAGTGGTGTCAGAAACATCTCCCCTGAAAGCCTCAGGAATAGTCTTTTGCATGACCTTAATACACATACGATTTGACCTTAACCAGCGGGACATATCCAGTTTTTTATCATCAGTACTGTCTGGAGTTAATTCCGCTGGCTTGTCTGCCTGTAATGCAATGTCCAGATCAACAAGACCAAGAACAATTTCCAATTGATCTTTCCATTCCTTATAGTTAGAACCATTGAGAGTCGGAATATCCTTAATGCTAGCAATATTTGCTGGAAAATTTTTCAAAGAACAAGCAACGCATTTAAAACCTTAGACTTTAATAATAAAATTAAATCATAATCAGAACACTCCATCTTCTAATCATTTTTTCAATACTAAGTGCTCTTTGGAGTCAGTTAATATTGTCCAACAATTAGGCGTAGTAAATAAAATATGATAATTCTTTATATGTCAATTAGTCACCTTCCTTTGGGCCGATGTACTAATCACATATTAACCTTATAATTATCAACCATTTATTTACCACTAACCATATATATATGATTCAGCTAAGTACTGTCCTTCCTTTGGGCTGATCCAGTACTTACATACAACATATATATAACCTTTTATAAATTAGAAAATAAATAATCATTTGATATGAGAGCTCACTTTGGCGAGATGATATCATAATCATTTATTTACTAAGATATATACTTTAATAGTTCTATTATGATTCAAAATTATTCCTTAAACAGACCACTAAATTAAAATAATTGGTCAGGTATTTTGGTTCACAATACAACCTTTCTGTACTGAACAGTTCAATCCGTTATAACGGTTGTAACCATTACATAACGGTTGGTTCTAGTTCTTATCTGTTTTGGCCAAAATACGCGACTTTTCACTAAACTGTTATAACGGTATCTAACTGTTATATAACAGTTGGGTCTGTTTTTGCAATTTTTGATGCACAGATCAAGATTTTGGTAAATTAAGTTTACACTAATACCATACTTATAATCTTAATCTACTGACCTTTTAGAATTTCTAAAATTTTTCCTTTGAAATTCTATAATTTAACCATACTTTAATGCAATTTAAATACCGTAAATTGCATTTCCTATTTTAGTGGTGATATTTCTGGTCTAATAAAGTAATTGAACCATCAATTAATGCGTTAAATACTTAATGGACTGATTACCAAACTTTATAGAATTTTTCCAAAATTTATTTTTCAGAAAAATAAATTTTAATTCGTATTTTCCTTTGAAATCACCCATTTATCAGTATTTTTTCAGATTAAATAACACTCTGTAAAAAGTCCTTTAAAAATCCGAAATTTTTTTGTAAAATCACCAAAAATTCAGTAACATCAGAGAATATAATAAAGACCTTGTTTCTCTGAAAAATTTCACGAAAATACTTGAAAATCATCAAGATATATCATGAAAAACTGAAACTTTCTGAATCAGGTTTTCTGCATTAATTGCCTTAAATCCTCAATATCACCACTAAATAAATTCCAATAAATTCTGGAAAATTCACCAAAACTTCCGAAAATTCGAGACCTTTAAGAATATGCAAAAATATGTATATATTCTTTTGAAAACTTTTCACGAATTCAAGATTTAACAGAAAATCCTGAAATCTGAAAATACCGAGAAAAATCGAATTTTGTCAATTTAAAGTGAATTTTCAGACCTTTCATGGAACAACCTTATGGTTCTCATCAAGTTGGCTCTGATACCAATTGATAATACTTCTAGTATTAATCCTAGGACCACTAGAGAGAACCGGAAACTTGAGCGGAAGCCTAACCTTGTTCCATGCCTTGAAATTCTCGGAATTGACGCTTTTCTGTATCCGGACAGCGGTGCGGCTCTTCTCTTCTTGCTCCTCTTGTGTTCTCTTCTCCACTCTTCGGTGTGGCAGCGGGGTCTTCCAAAAGAGCAAGTCACGGTCGCCGGTTCCCTTTTTCCCTTACGCGGCAACTCCTTGTAAAACCCGATGGAGAGGCTCTACAACGATCTCTCCTCTTCCTTAATCTTTTCTGTAAATTTTTTGTTGAGAGAGACAGGATGACTTGTCTTTGGGGACCAGGTGCCTTTTAGAAAAGGTGCATGGTAATTTTGCAATTCAGTCCATCAATAAATTGCTAATTACCAACTATGATTTCTGCACATTAAAGGGTCCTTTCCTATAACACTTTATATCCATATGTAAATATACTTTATTGATCACTTGATTATGAATATTAATGACATATAATTAATATATAATTGTATAACACGTAAGTCCATAAACTTGTCGTTTCATATGGCGTTCCATATGGCACGTACGATTATAAAATCCAACAATTCACCCGTTTAGGGTTCGACAAGTGGCATCAGAGCATGTTGAGTTTGTGAAGTAAGGCACACTTAGTTTCAAACTAAAATCCGAAGTATAGCTTCCTATAGACATGTTAAGGAATCACCATTATTAGAAATAGGGTGCGAGAACTTTAGCCATTGAAAAAGGTGCAAGAACTCTAGACATTATTTTAAAAAACGTCCTTAACGATCGATTAGTCGTCCGTTTATTCAAAAAACGAACACGAAACCACCACAAACACTCAATACGGGAGGTGTCTTATGCTGAAGAACGTTTAATATGCCATCTTCTACTTCTCATTTCTCCTTTTATCTTTCGGACAAAGCAAGCACAATTTTTTTTTCTTTCATGAAAGAGAGAGGGTGCCATAGCGATTTCTCTATGACCCGACAATTTGATGTCCTCCTTTCCATTTTTTTTTCTCTTTTCGATTATGCTGCACATGTGATGCAAGCTAGTCTTCCTCCTCTCCTCTGCAATTGTCTATACTTTGTTGCATTAGAAAGGAAGTGAGGACAAAGTCTCTAGAAAACAAATCGGTTTCTTCCTTTAGAGGATAATCAAGTCATGCACCTTACTTTTTTGTTTTGATTCCATCTCTTGAATTCTTTTTTTTCTTAAGACGAAGGATTAAATAGATAAATGATCAACCAATGCAGTCTCTCTTTTCTCTGACAGAAAGATGCAATTTGTTTTCTACTACATTTTTTGTGCGATTTTTAAAGAATATGCGCCACGTCTCAGATGTACTCTCTAGCGATATATAGTATTCAAGATCGTTCTTTTCTTATTGTTTAAGATCAATTTAACTATGTTTTTTTCCCTTGCTAATTTGGATCGTTTAAATGATAATGGCAATTTCTTTGCATTTCCATTGAACAAGAAAGAGCAATATTCTGGCATGTCGCTTATCATTTTTATTATCAAGATCTGCAATTAGTTGCACAAGCATGAATATTTTTATAAATTAACTTACAACAAGGTAAATAAATGTACTTAAAAGCCTGTTTAGGAAATTCAATGAAAGTATAAGTTGAGAATTTTTATATGAAAATGATATTATTGTCATATTGAGTGATACATTAATTGATATCAATTAATAACGAGTATATATAAATAATTTTATTAAAAGCGCAAAATTATTCGCAAAAGAGAACACTTAATCCGGGAAAAGGTGCACTTCCCACTTAGGAGGCCAAGATCACATAAGGCCTACAACTACAAGGCTACAAATCCTTTTGTACACCTGGTGCACGCACCTAAATGCCTCCATGAACTCTCGCGCTTAATTGTCCCTCTCGGCTCTCTCACAAATAATAAAATAAAATTGACACCTTATAAACTATCGTCTCTTCCTCTTCGGCTCTTCCTTCACTAGCCAACCGCCCCCTCCTCACCTCCTCGTCTCCTCTCTCTCTCTCTCTCTCTCTCTCTCTCTCTCTCTCTAGATAGATAGACATATATACTTCCTCCATTGTTGGTTTAAGGGCTAACATTCAAACAAACTTTTACTTGGAGATGAAATACATTTTTGTTAGAAGTAGAAGCCTCAAAAGGCTCCTCAATATTGGCCCCAAGAACAAATTTACAGAAGAGCCCCCCAAAACAGACCAAATTGATATCAAGTCCTCTGATGAAACCTCTCTTTACACAGAGAAACCTCAGAAACCCACTTGGAGATGCTTCTCCTATGAAGAAATCCACCAAGCAACCAATGGGTTCCACAAAGGTCAATTTTTTGTTATTTTTTTTATCAAATACTTTGTAAAACAAATTTCTGCCTCTGTTATTAGAAGGTTAAAATTGTGTTGAGTGTTCCATTTTTTTCATATATAGATAATTTGGTAGGAAAAGGTGGCTACTCAGAGGTGTACCGAGGAGTTATAGGAGAGAATCAAGATCAAACAATTGCCGTGAAAAGACTTACACGCGCATTGACTGAAGAACAAAAGGAAAAGGATTTCTTGATGGAGCTCGGCGCGTTGGGGCATGTGTCACATCCTAATGTATGCAACTTCTTAGGTTGTTGTATCGACCGTGAACTATACCTTATCTTTGAGTTCTCGTCTCGCGGCTCTGTATCCTCCAATCTGCATGGTAGTGTCTGTCCAATGATTTAATTAATTGTCATTGTCACTGTTTTTATTGCTGTTCGGTAAATTCACATATAGACACGTGGATGACCTTATCAGGAATCAGTATTGAAAAGTTGCCAGAAAGGGGTATAGTAAAATTGAATTCATTTGGTGGACAATTATATCAAATATGTAATCCATTAAAACAGTGTGTACTTCTGAAAGAGGCTGCTTTAACAATGTTAATTGTTTGAATTAATTGCTTTCAGAAATTATTTCATGCATCGTGCCTTTTCAAGCTCAAAAGTATTGTTCGTAAACTAATTGAATGAAATTTTATTTTGTTCATTTTTATTTATTTCTAACATAAATCAATGTAACAAGTTGAAGCTCATGCATGAGTGTCCTTCTTTTTTGTGCAGATGAGAAGTCTCCGCCAATGGAATGGAAAGTGAGATATAACATAGCAGTAGGTGCAGCAAGAGGGCTAGAGTACCTCCACAAAGGGTGCCAAAGAAGAATTATACATAGAGACATCAAGGCCTCAAATATACTACTCACAGCAAACTATGAGCCTAAAGTACGTTACAAATAAACCTGTTTTTTCAGTCGTAATTTTTTATAGCTTTATATGAACTTTATGGAACATGAAGTGATCGTGCTTGTTTGTATTGAAGATTTCAGACTTTGGGCTCGCAAAATGGCTGCCAACCGAGTGGAGTCACCGTGCAGTAGCACCAATTGAAGGCACATTCGGGTTAGTTCCCAATTAAGAACAGCAGTAATATTTTAAATTGTAATGCTGTTTTAGTTGAGCCTAATTGAAATATCTGTTATGTACTGACCGTGGTAATATCAATTTTAAATTGTTGTTGTTTATTGGCTTGTCTTATTTTCTCACCTTCTACCTACTGGTAGCTGAAACTACATTATCTGAATTTTTTTGTTTAAATGTGGCATTAATGAAAGCACAATTTGGGGCTCATATGGTATGTTGGATTACAATATGAGACAAAATTATAGCTTCACAATGGCAGCTATATATACCAGAGGAAAGGCACAAATGGCAAAATTTTATGGCAAGTGAAAACAGAGTTTTGGTTGCACATAGGGCATATCAAAATAGTGTTTCTTACACATTGCATTATGTTTTTTGAAGGTGTCTAGCACCGGAGTATTTTACACATGGCGTTGTTGATGAAAAAACCGATGTTTTTGCATTTGGGGTGTTCCTTTTGGAGATCATAACAGGTAGAAAGCCAGTTGATGGAACTCATAAAAGCTTGCTCAGTTGGGTAACTCTCTCTTTCTCTCCAAATAGATGCCTGAATATATTAGTACTTAAGATCTCTGGCTCTGATACGATTTAACCATTTTTTTGTTGATCTAAAAGAATACTGATACAGGGTGGTGATCTCATGTTCAATTATATTTTCATATGTCAGTGTTGTCAGTTTACCAACATAAATACTTGTTCTCATGATAGGCTAGACACTTCCTCAAGGATGGCAACACAGCAGCGCTGCTTGATCCACGGATTAGTTATAATGATAATCAGGAGGAAATCAAGAAGCTTGTCTTTGTGGCATCGCTGTGCATTCGTGTTTCGGCTGCATGGAGACCTTCTATGACAGAGGTCAATAAAAACTTCTAACAAGTCAATTCGATAAATAAGTCCCAAGTACATTCTTGCAGTTTCATATTAGCAAAATGGAAAGGAAAAACCAAGTAAAACACTGAAAAAGTTAATAGTGTGGCACCCTACCTGAGAAGTGACCAGTAAATCTGTGCATGCTAGAGACTAGACCCTCTCACATGCACAAGTCACAATTAACAAAAATAAGATAAAGGCTCCTACAAGAAATAATCAATTTTGTCTAACCTATTCTTGCAAATGTAGGTGGCAATTATTTATTAAGAATTGTGGTACTTAATTTATCAGGGAAGTGCTTAAATTCTTGTAAGAAAATTAGTTTGCTGCTGAACAATCTTGAATCTTGATTACAAGTCCTTAATTTCACAAAAGATCGGGGTCACAAAAATAAATATATTATAGCTCACAGAGTCACGGGTTATTAATTGTGCCAAAGGGTCCCCTTACAGTTTTCTACTTTTCTCTATGATAAAGAACATCAGTTAAGGACAAGAACCCAGAAGATGAGAAGAATTCACCCATCAAAATTATTTATTGGATCATTTGCTTAATAATGCATTTCACTATCTAAGTTCTGTATGAATTTGTTTATTTCAAAGATTTTTTGTACTTTGGCTACCTGGCTCCATCACGTCATCGTCATACCCCCATATGTTGATAGAAAAATCTAAATCAAGTAGAATTTTAATTGATTTTGATTTCTCACCTTACTTTCTCCATTCTAGACAATTGATTTTTTTTTATTAATTATTTCTGTAAATCTACTTGTTTTGCTGGAACTAACTTCAACACAGTTATTTTGCCTTTTCTGATACTATTCCCTCTCCTCAGTACTTTATTTCTTTTCTTTTAAAAAAATAGTCCACATTTTCCTGGAACAAAGAAAAAAGGAAATCACATTTATTTATAGCTGTTTAATCATGGAAAAATATGGTAGGTTTTGGAGTTGTTGGAGGGGGCTGAGATACAGCAGGATCAATGGAAGATGCCAGACGAGGAAGCGGATGAAGATGAATTCTGGGATTTTGATGATCTTGATGACGACGACTATGTTCACGACACACCATCATCTCATTCATCAGCATTGAGTGCGTAAAGTCAGTTCCAAGAGCTAAATCATTTGGTCTTTTTGGGAAATTATGAGCTTTTCTTTCATGAGAGTTTTTCTGTGAGAAAAGATATTAGGGTGTAATTTTGATTAGGTACATTTGGTAATGACCACTTGTTGAATAGCAAGCTATGAAGTAGTGTATAAAGAATATAATTATACAAAAAATTTGTTAGGTAATAGAATGCGCCTTAATTTCTTGAACTACTCCCTGGTATTAGTACCAACTTGCAGGTACAGGACAATAGCAACCACATCCACATGCATAGTTGGTGAGCTTGCTGAGTTCTATTAATTATGAATCTTTTGAAACGAGTACTGTTACAGTTGAGATTTTGTGCAGTCTTTTTCCTAACAGTGTTAGAAAACATGCATATCTTAAATATTGTATTAGTACCTCATCTGCACTCCCTTTTAGAGAAACAATATCTACATATGTTTGGTCCAAAATTAATGTTACAAATTTAAGCTTGAATTTGGTCACAACTTAATGAACTTATCAGAGCATCTAGTCGGTCCTAAGGACCCACAAAAATGAATACATTTACTGACAGTTGTGGTCCATCTCTGGAAAATTCAGGTGGTTTCCAAAATCGAAAATGTTTCAGCGATACCTATACGAATACTTGTATCGATATCTACTTTATTCCGAACTCTGTTTTCTTAACGTGCACACCGATAATCTGACGTAAATAAATAGTCAAATAATATACATAATAAGTCGGTTAGTTTGGTTAGTTTGGTTCATGATCCCTTCTTTTTCTCTCAACTCGCTTTAATTTTCCTCTCTCGCGGGTTCTTTTTCATTATTTCCCTCTCACATTTTCTCTATGTCGCTCTCTCTCACTCGCATTTGTTTTCTATTTCTATTTTCTCGCACTCGCTAACGAGTCACGATCTACACCTCTAATCCATACTCTCTTTTTTCTCTCTCATGATGCTCTCAATCGAGATTAACATGCTCTCATGATGCTCTCCTCGCTCGTTTATAATCACTCATATTTCATTCTCTCTTCCTCTCTTAGTTCTTTCATGTTTTCTTTACGAACTGTAACTTTTTCAAATTGAATTGAGTTGTTCCTTATGCATGTCAACAATGTTGTATTAAGTCAGATTGATTTGTTTAATTATGCATGTTATTTATGTTATTATGAAGTTAATAATGTTATTTTGGATGTTAGTTGTGTATTAGTGCATGACAAATGTGTTATTGTGTATGTTAATGGTGTTATTATGCATGTTAATTATATTATCTATTTTAACTATGCTATTGTGCATGCTAAATGTGTTATTATTCAAACTGAGTTGTTAATTATGTATATTAACTGTGTTATTTTTCAGATTATGTTGTTAATTATGCATGTTATCAGTGTTATTTATTTCGAATTGTGTTGTTAAATGTGTTGTTATATTAACTGTGTTATTATATATATTATTTCTATTATTATGCATGTTAACAGTATTATCATTCAGATTGAGTTAAAGCGATAGTAGAAACTTGAGAGAACAACTCAGGAGAAATGAAGAAGGAAATAACAGAAAAATCGTGTTGGAAGACGCGTGTTCAGTCACACATTCAGTCAATTAAATGCATGATAACAAAATAAAATATACTAATATAGCCGATAAGATGCATAATAATTGCAACAATATGCAAATTAAATGCAATTGAATATGTCTAGTTGATACCGATGTTGGTACCAATATAGAGATCGGCGTATCAGCTCCCTTCCAAAATAATATTCCAAAAGACAACCAGCAGAAGTTCATTCCAACAAGCAAACTCAATTGGCAGTATTGTTCCGTCATACAATACAATGTTAAATCTATATTTATAGTTTATACACGCATCAATATCAACGCATATTTTGTTGGAATTACATTTTTTTTATCTTGTTTATTATTTTTTACAATAATTAATATTCTTGTTTTAAAACATCTGACCAGATTATTTTTTTCCCTTTTTAACACAAGCGTTACAATCATCCTGAACTGATCATGCAGTTTGACATTTAGAATGCCATTTTTTTTTAATTACAGAAATAACATAGGAATGTTGAATGCATACGTTCAAAGTATTTTTTTTTAATTTGTTGTTTGAGTAACTATAATATTTTTAGCATTTCTTAGTCGTTTTTTTTTTTTTTGAGAAAAACATTTCTTAGTCGTTTGAATGTATGTGTTCAAATTAACTTGCGAAAACGTGCATTCGGAATAATATTTTCAAATATTTCAAAACAAAGATGTTGATGTCAAATTAAAGAAAAAAAATAGCAGGATTCTAAAAGAATAGCACGATTTTCAGATTTCTTCAGTTTTCGATTCTAAAAAAAAATTGACAGTTATGACGTTATTTTCTAGCGTTCACAGACTAAACACACGTTCAAATGCAAAATCAAACAACAAAAATGATTAAGTATGATCAAAATTTCAATTGACATTCGCGTTTGAATGTTGCGTTCAGACAACGTTGTGAACGTGACGTCCGAATGCACGTGTAGACGTGAATGCAAATTTCAAATTACTTGGTAATTGTTTTTACTTTGTCAACTCGAGTGACCTCGATTTCTGAACGAATGTGTCTATAAAACACATGTTAACGAATGTGTCTATAAAACACATGTTAACGTAAACTCGAGTGACTGTCAAATTTTTTGAAATTAGGATCATGGATATAATTCTTATTTTTTTCAGTCAAACTAAAAAAATAACTAAATAGTTCGATCCCACGCTTTTTTTTTTGTTTTTTGGTTTAGAACTTGGTATGTATCACACCTCAGAGATATTGACTAGGTTAGAGGTATTAATCCCGCAACATGTATTTGAGTTCAAGTACACGAAAGGCTTAGAATAAATAATGAAATAATAAACATTGTAGGTAAACAAATTAAATAAAAAGGAACAACACACACAATATCGCACAATACACAGATATCCAAAAGTCATTTCATTAATACCAGCGTCTTTTTGCAAAGAGACAGCGGAAGCAAAGAAAAATAAAAATACATACATGATAGGTCGACCCCACCAAAGGAAGACGCCGGAAACTTCATCCTAGCGCTCTCCTCAGGATAACCAGAAAACTCCTCACCTAGACCCCACAACCACCGTGGAAACGTGAGAAATAAATATCAGTGCGGATTAAGGTCCAGCTTTTGAGCTTATACCTTTCTCTAAAATGGGACCCAAGCCAATACTTGATAATTAATTTATACACTTTTAACCTAATTAATTATTTCACCTTAAATGATTTATACCATACTTCTAATTATCATATTCCTTGTGATTCTAAGATTTGAGAATACAGACGTGAAAGAAACCCAAAAGAAACAGACATATACATACAGTACAAATTTTATCAATTTAGCACCCATAAGAAATTCCTGTTGTAGAACACGGGAATCCGCCCTTAAGCGGGTCTCAACTATAATAGGAGCCACCAGGCTTAAGGAAGGATCTAGGCGGAGCATCAACTAAGTAGGAGCATCCAAAGCCTAAATCCTAAATCCTGAGATTTCAGAATGGAAACGCCCTAGTAAAGCACGAGTGGCCAATACGTAGCTCGCACTCATTTGGTCAAAAACGTATTCCTGTGTCCTACCTCACCAAAAGAGAAAATATAAAATAAAAATGTGCGGCCTCAGATGCCATACGGAAATAAGAAACCGACTACCCGTTTGAAAAGAATATAATAAAAATGGGAACTCCCTGTACCAACCAGGGGCCAAAAGGGGAGCCCCAGACTTCTTCTGTACTAACCAGGGGCCAAAGGAGGAAGCCCTTCGAATATTAAGAGATCTCGTAATATCGACTAATAAATAATATAATAAATAAACGAAATAGCTTCAATACCTCACATATGGCACGCACACTCTAAAACTGAGACATCGGTCTTATTCTTTCATAGAGAGGAATATAATAATTATATATATATAGTATGGGAATTGAAAATAAAAAGCTCTCAGATATGCAAGTATGGCAGTTAAAGTTCTACGGGCATGTTTATCAGTTTTTGGTAATTGTTGATACTGCAGTTCAGATGAGGAAAATAAAAGGTAAAGGTCTGGTTCCTACAACTTAGACAAGGGTATAAATCCTAGGAACCCGCACCTGGGAGAAATAGAGAGAAAGGAGGAGCAGACTCTACTCCGGGGGCAGCTCTGATGCGTCCGCGCCTACAACTTAATGTATATCTTGTTATACATATAGGGATGATTTTTAACTAGAATAGGTTTGTCATTTGGCTTAGGTTGCTTTTCAATTTTAGAAGTTGTTCCTTTACAAATTCAAGACGGGTCATATCATGTGGACCTTGACCAACCATAGTCAATTTTAGTGTCATGGTTTGAATATTTAACAAACTTAACAAATTTAGAAGTTTAAAGATGTGTTTCTTTTAATTTTTTGTCTTTATCTAAATTGACTTTGGTCTCAAGGTCATTAACTCTAATTTATAACAATTCAACCTTAGACTTAAGATCATTGATCATAGCATCTTTGATATATATAGACATTTTGAACTCATCAAGCAACTCTTGAAGCTTAGTCACATTAAACGACTCTTGATCTTTATTCAAATCACAAGAGTCATCATCACTAGACTCATCATGATACTTAGAGAGATCAAATTCTACCGTATTAACTCGACTAGGTTTTCCATTACTTGAGCATTTATAGTATTTGCCTTTGGTTGAGTTATCTTCTCTTGTACAAAAGCACTACTCTTGCAAGATTCAAAGGCTTCTCAATCATCTTGGAGGTGTCTATCCTTGAAATGCATGTCGAACATTTACCTTTCATTAAGACTTCTTGCTCTTTAGCATAGTCATCATTGGTTCTCCAGATCCGTCATGTCTTGTTCCTTTATGACCTCAGGGGCTAGTTCCATACATGTTCTTGGTTTCTTTCTGATGAGTGATAGCTTGTTTTCAACTTCTCCTCCCTTTAGGTTAACTTTCTCTTCCTCATCTTCACTTTTTTCAGATTCACTTAACCAAGTCGTTTGCATTGCTTTCTTGTGAGTTCTCTTGAAACGTCCTTATTGTGGTCTTCTCCTTTGAGGAAAGATTGCATAACAATTTTGAATGTTATGTCCTTCCTTGTTGCAAGATAAGCACACTATCTTCTCCTCATTCACTTTCCTTTCGAATTTGATGCATCCTTTCACGAGTTTGGTGAGAATGTCATGTCCTTGGAGAGTACTTGATAGAGGTTTTGGTAGACGACTTTGCTTGATTCGAACTTGTAAGGTAGGTTGTATGAAGATTGTGCGAGTAATGCCAATGATTTGGTTGAGGTTGAGCACTTTCCTTCCTTGTGATTTTTCTCATGTGGGCATAGTTGTGCATACACCTCCTCGAGTTGTAAGTAGGCCTTTAGCTTGTAAAGCTTCGATTGTGCTCACGGCGCCATCCTATCCGGACTTCTTGGACACTATTCTTAAGAGCTTACCTACAAAATCTTCATCACAAATATTAGATCCTACTTCAACAAATTCATTTCTTAAAAATACAAGTCTATGATAGATGTTTTCAAAAGACCCATTTTTTTCAAACTTCATGTTTTCTAATTTTGTTGCTAATCCAACATTACGGGTCTTTTCATGTGTTCATTATCCTCATATCTAAGTACTAAAGCATTTCAAATTTCTTTGGGATTTGTAATTTCTCTCGGGTCTAGTCTCTCACATTTGTGTTGTAATGAGCTAGATTTTATTCTTGTAGGAGACAATTTTGTGTTAGTGCATGGCTCGATCTTATTACCGTGTCGGGAGGTGGGAAGTCTCGAAGAGTAGGATCACCAATATCCAAACTCAGTTAAAATCTTAGTGTCACTTGTGGCTTGCTTTGCTTGCAGATTCTTATCTCTACTCTATTTGATTTTAATTGCTATATATTTGTTAGAGAAGAATTAAATTACTTTAATTATTAATTCACTTTAATTATTTACGCTTTCGTCATTCATACAAAGTTAAGCCAAATTGGTTTGTAACACTTCTCTGTTTTGAATTGTTTGAACTATTGACTTGAGAAGTGTATTGATTGGAAATTTGAATTGACTTGAAAATTTCATGAGAACTTGAATTGCGAAATTTGCAAAAATAATTCTAAAAGTTTACAAAAATCATATTCTCCCCCTTTAGGGTTAACACAAATGACCTCCAATCAGCCTGAATAGTGCTCCATACGGGCTATGCCAGGTACTGTTTGTAGATCTCATCGTGAGCTTTCCAACGCCATGAAGAGTGTTGGAAATCAGAGTTACGAGTCAAAAGATATGACCGTTTAAGGAAGACACGTCAAGCCAAAAATGTGTTGTCCTAGCCAAACGTTATAACGAGTTGCAACTCGTTACAACGAGTCAGAAAGGATGGAAATTCGACTAAGAAAGAAATTGTCTGAGAGGTGCGTTGCTATAACGCTACAGTAACTCGTTATAATGAGTTCCAGACTTGTTACATACAAGTCTAAAGACCGGAGGGTTTAGATGTAAGCGACAAAGACACAAAAGGGCAAATTTGAAATCATTGTAAGGCGTTATTATGAGTTCAGGAGTCGTTATAACGATTTCTTGAGACATAGGAGCAGATTGGAACTGATGTTTATATATATTGATGCGAACTTTCTGAGAAATGTTTGGAAAAACCCCGTACAAGGTTTCAAGCAATCAAAGAGCCCTGAGATTTTCTCCCTTAAGTATCAAAACAACAACTAGTCATTGTTAGAGCTTTGAAAGTTGAATCAAATAGCTAATTTTCTTTACATTGATTTCGCCTTCTAAATTCTAATGAAGAAATTACTGTACCATGCAGAAAAAAGATGCGAGGAGCTCGGTGTTTAAAGTGTTGATTCTCTGTTGTTCATCACGCGTGCATAGAGACGTTTTTGTAATGCCAAATCTCCAGTAGCATGCGAATCTTGAGGAAATAAATACAGTAAAATTGTACCCTACAACTGCGTCTGCACGATGCAGAATTTACAATGTCTTGTGTCGTGACGTTATGTGCAGCTAGCACCAAATACATTAACATAAGCTATCCATCAAGAGTGGAATTCTTACAAAATTAATAGTTACTTACAAAAGATGTTTTCAATACTTAAGTTTTTTGACATTCATCAAGCATTAGTTTTGACAGCCCAATTTTAAATGAACAATTTAGATCTAGCTAGAAAGTATTTTAAACTTTGATTTTTTAGTACTATTGAGAAGCCAAAACCAATTCAACAATTCCATAAGACCATAACTAGAAGCTCCATTATGAAAATGAAAAAGAAAAGTGAAAATCGAGAAAGTGTTTCAGGTTTTCAGTAAAGGCATATACTGAAACAATCAGTATCAACTAGGTTGAATTGTGGTTGGAAAGCACAAAAGTGCAGAAGAAAACAGTTGAGATGTAAAGCATGCACTGACAAGTGACAAATGACAATGCAGCCCCCATCAACTCCTTTTATTTATGGCTTCTGCAAATCTCGAGTTACGAGCCATGCTGACACCGTATGTATCATGTATGTGCGGCTGTGCGCCAACTTTCTTTTGTGTCTTCCTTTACAGTCAAATCAAATGTGCTTTGTAGTTAGACACGTAAATTAGACAATTTGAATTATATTGTTTTAAGTTTTATGTGTGAGCTACCCGATTGTTCCCAAATTTTGCAATAATGAAACAAACAAAAAAATGAATTATCTTATCCGCGAGGTTCCGAGTTACTTGGATATTGGAAAATAATCAAATATTATTGCATGCTTGGAATGGAGGTGACCCAGGAACGTGCCATGCAAATCGAAAGCGTAATAAACTAATAAATGGGTCTTGGTTTGACATCTATCGGAAGTTGGAACTAGGCTAGATGGCAAACTAATGTCTTCCGCCAATTAAATACGCCACGCCAGAAGTTTGATAATGTTTTGCTTTGACCCCAAAGGAATAAATAAATAAAAGATATATAGGAATAGGAACCTCCTAATGTCCAATCACCTGAAGTCACTCTCCTAATACCACTCCAAGGTTCGAACATATAATAATAAAATCTGTAGATAACCTACTTTTTTAAATACACAGTGCTGATTGTAAGACACGTACGTAGTTCTTTCTAAATATACGTACAGTACAACTGTACAAGGGCGGCCATGCCTTGACTCGATAAATAATAAATTGTCTCAACATGGTTTATTGAATGCCCCGAATGGCATTAGGCGAACCACCCCGGACAAAACCTTTGGAGGCACTCGTATATATATATATTTATATATATATATTGCACGAGAAAAACTAAAAAGAAAAGAAAGTCGTACGTATTAAGAAATTTACCCGGAAAGAAGACAACTCAAGTCTTAATAGTACTTCCAAAGGGTTAACCATGCATCAAAAGAACTGCCACCAATTTGACCAGCGAAACACAAGTTAATGGAGCAGCTTTTCTAAATTATTATTATCCGATTCAAAGTTCAAACCAACCCCTGCAACCGTTCATCCCTTTATCTTCTTTTCCAGTAGGATTCGTGAAAGCTTGTAAAATAAGAGCAACTTTTTTCCAGCAGTGCTCCATATCTTACTAAATCATAAAAAGTCGTGCTGATTTTAAGTGAATCTTAGCATGAGCGAGCATATGAGCTGTTGTACCCACTACCTTGTGAATCACCTTACAGTTTCTTTTTTCGGGACAAAAAAATAGCAGGGGAAATTTCTATATTTATGTTAGTACAACAAGAAAAGGAAACCAACATAGAAGAAACAATTATATTGCATGAAAACCAAGTGCTAATACTTCTATTTTGCCATGACACTGTATGTTAATCTAGTAATGAATATGATAGGAAAAAACTGGCAAAATTGCTGGTACCATGTTTTCAGTAATTCTGAGCAGATTTATAGTGGTTTTCATCAACCGTGGAATATACGTGACCCACGTCCACAAGATAATTTACCGCTTCCCTGTATCATTACAAAGCAAAAATAAATTCAGCAATTGACATAACAAGATAATTAATTTAATCATTAATACTAATGTCCTTTTAGTTTTTACTGGTTGGGGATGCGGAAGGATTAGATCTTACAAAATTTTGTTCCTTGGCATGCCAAGCTTTCTAATAACATCATCAATGTGCAAACCATGTTCGTGGTGACTGAAACAGTGGAGCAATTAAAAGAAATAAGATCAGAAGGTATAACATTACATTTACAAAGGAATTTCTGCATTATAATAGAAATCTAAAAAGATGTAATGCATTTTAATATATGTCAGTTAACTATTACAACCTTTATACGATAATGAAGTCTTTAGTCCCAAACAAGTTGGAGTAGGTTAGAGATGAAACCCAGTCGGAATGAAAAACTCAATAGTAATAACACTAATAATAACATCAATAGTAAAACTACACTATAAATCATAAGTCTAAACTACAGTAAAACAGATTATACTAAAGACATTAGTACATTGATGAACTTAGAACAATTATTAGTTCTTGTAGGGTTTCTTTCCATAAAAGTGCTGGTTTCACAATCAAAAGTATGGCCCACTACAACCGGTTAAGCAACACAAGGATCCCAAATGGACCCAAAATATTAAAATGCTTCAGGTAAGGTGCTGTTGTATAGTATAACAACTATTTAAATATCGAACAATGCATTTCTTTTTAGGATGGGAACTCATTCCTTTCTTCAACAACAGTTAACTTGAAAACCTTGACAATTATTGTTCAAATAAATCTGAAATAATTCCTAAAAACTAAAAACTGTGTACTTATGATTTTTGAACATATAGATTGATGATATGTCAATGCTCGTACAATTTTAAAAAAATATTGATATTTCATAAAAGATCAAATTTTAGGCACCACAAATTTCATGCACTTTTGATTGTCTTTAGATAAATCAGATGACAATTAAATTGCATGAAATTTGAAACATAGTCAATTCATAGTTTCAATAATATGTTCATAAACTTTTCTTAACAATTTTTAATTTTTGAAAAATTATTTTCAAAGTTGTCAAGATAATCATTATCAATGGATCTCCACCCTTCTTTTTATTGGTTTTGCATGTGGGTTGCACCTCAGGGAGGCTGCTGATCACTCAACTCATGCCAAATAAATGATTTTTCACTTATTCATGAAGCTAATTTGGTACAAGATTTTGGCATACAAACCAGTGGCGTGGCGGAGCCACTAAGGGCCAGGGTGCACCCTGGAATAAAATTCAAAATTTACCATATAATTGGAAAAAAAAAATCTGAAATATATGCTTATAATTTGAAAAAAAAATGCATCATTTTGATTACCCTGAAAAAAAAACCTAATTTTTAACCACCATTAAAAAAAACCTAAATTTTGAACCACCCTGAAAAAAATCCAAAATATGCCCCTTACAAACACCAGATCAACAGCCTGAGCTGGGGTACAAGATCATCGATGTGATCATAACACCATAGTCTGCACCCATATAATTATTTACTTACAAACAACTATAGATGAAAATACTCGCTTATTACTTTAGAACTTTCAATCATTTTCCAGTTCAAAAGGAAATCGAGATCACTAAATTAAAAATGCATCCATGCATTCTGATTATACCTGACGTGACCAGCAGGTCTCCTGAGGTCAGTTTTGTTTGGGCAAAACCTAACAAGCCCGTTGGCATCTAAAACCATTTAACAATAGAGGTAGTAAGTCTTACATGTTAGCAGGATCCTGAAAAACTTCTAAGACCATACCAAAAATGGCACTTCTATTGTTGTCCATGCTAGAATATGTATGTGTAGTCTATAATAAGGAAAAAAAATACAATGATTGGAATCAGTCATAAGATTCGAAAAGATGAATACAATAACCAGGCCCAGTTGTAAGAATCTCAATCATGATTGAGCCCAAATTTAGCCCACACAATATCCACTAAGCTTTAATCCCAGATAAGTAGTTCAAATAATGCCTACATATTCAATCTAGCTGAAACTTCACCAATTATCCCTCTCAGTGTTGCACTAAACACAAGACAATATATCAGTCATCCACAGAACAGACCATTAGTCAACTGACACTGCACGTGGTGGATTAAATTACATATTCCTCACTGAAATTTCAATTTTAAATCATTAAAACCTACAATATGAAGTGGAATTGCATGCCGAAAGGTTGAGCTCAAAAACCTGATTTGTTTGATTGGGAAAATAAGCTTGGTATGCTGGTGACCCGGAAAACGGGGCTGAGAAAGGAGCATTGGTATGGGAGAAATGTGCAGTGGTCTGACTAGGAGCAGTGAGCTGATTAGTGCCAGAGCCAATACCACCATGTGCAGAAGTTACCATGTTAGCTCTAGCAGTCAGAATATTTGTGTGTGCACACTCAAGGAAATGAAGAACGATGTCATTGAAATCAGTCATCGGTCTACACAAACATTGTTAGCAAAATTAGCATATGAGAACTGTTGTTTTCACTTTAAGAAAAAGGATACATATATGAGGAGGATTTGAATGCCTCCATTATTCCCTTCATCTCTAAAGGTCTAATAACGTACGCTTAAAACCAGTAAATTTGATATTCATTACTCTTTAACCTTCATTTTAAGATTGCAAAAGACTAGTGATGTGGACAATTGCGCTGTGTTTTTTCATGCTCTTGATCACCATCACAATGAATTCTATATTCTGGAACTTTTTGTGCATGCAGATAAAGTAAATATTCATTACTCTGACCTTTTTGTTTAGTTACTTGAGTTCCATGTTTTATGTTGTTGAGGGGGTGGGGTGGGGTGGGGTGGGGTGGGGCGGACAAGTAATGTATAACTTCTTGCTTAAACCATAGCACATTGAATTTTGGAGGCTGGAACAATGATTTAATAATAAAACTATACTATTAATTCTTCAGATCCTCGTGAAAATATACTTAGATCTCAAAATCTTGGGGGCGGGAAGGGGTTTAGGTCCCCTTCATCCTTATGAAGCTCTGCCAACAGTGGAGGCATTTGAACCCTCTTGATATGACACAATCAGCGTTAAGCCGTAATATATGACAAATGATACAAGTCTTTAACACAATTAAGAAGGAGATCTCTCACCTGGCAGATATTAAATATGCACTCATATTTCCTTGGAAGCCCTTCAAATCACCGTGTACGCTGACATACATTCCATTTCTTTCAGAACCAGAAATGAAAAGCAATCAATTTCTAATGCCAATATTATAGGTGTATTCAAACTAGAATGGTAAAAGAAGCATACTGTATGGGTGCAAACTTGCTTGTATCAGAAGCATCATCAACCCTATAAGAGTTAAACAGAATGTTTGCTTAATCAGTCTGTCAAGTGATTCCCCTCTTAATATAATATTCTATCTGCCAGGATTCACAATTATGTATTATGTTTCTAAAAGATTATGCACCTCATGTCAATACCGAGTATGCATAGCTTGTTACTTCAAATAAGATATTCAGGCACCTGTTCATTTATATTGTATATGGTACTGGTGAGTAGTCTGATTTCATTTACATTGGTGAGCACATAATATTTTCTTCTCTCTGACTTTTTTGTTGCACTGAGGTAGAATAACAAAGCAGCAGGTCTATATCCAGGACTATACACAGTGCCTTTATAAACCACAAAGTTCTAGAGCAAGATATGATAAATTTGTTCGGATAAGAAATTTAAATCTACCATCTATTAAAGTTGATCTTTCCGGTGCCATCATCTATAGTAAAAGAGACGTCAGTGAGCTTCTCCACCTTGTTAGTGACCAACCCCAAAACCCTGACCTAGTACAGATTCATACATACATCAACTCAATATAAGTTAAAAAAGCATTTTTTTACTGATACAGAAATAACATTCCAAATTATTTGCGGAACTTCAATTTTAATTAATGACATATAATTGCCCAACCATTGCTATATGAAGCATCATAATTTCTGCTTCATAATTTCCTATTCTTCTTAATTAGCATTAACCTTGTCTTCTATAAAAACAACAACCTACAATTCATTTTGTAGCAAACCTAGATCATGCTAACTCACATATTGAGTGTTATTGGCATAAATCATTCAGTAGGTGCAAGTGCCAGAACTTTAGGTGCTATTTACATCAAAATTCAAATAACATGTAGAGTCATTATGCACAGAGTAAACAAGCTCTGAAATCCTATACATGTAATATACCAGTTGATGGAATGCATAGCAATTATAATTGAATTAAACTCACAATACTGATATCAACTCCATTGATGTTGAGATTAGACTTGTTACCACAAGAGGCAAAGGCATCTGCAATTTGTTTCACTGTAAGTGGAATGACACCTTGAATGGTGGGCCGACCCTGTGATAAAATTAATAATTGATTAAACAAGTGCAGATAGTAGGGGATTAGAAAGCTTAGGAAAATGAAAATAATTAAGGTTGACATGGAAAATTAACTCTTAAACGGATCAAATAATTAGGATCCACTAATAATAAGGTATAAGAGATAGATGCAGACCATATAATGATACGAGATAATAACAGATTACAGATCACTATTTTTAAAGTTAAATGTTACTTTAAGTTCAACGTCGCCTAAAACGAATTTGCCTAATTATCTTAGGACGAGAAGAGACTTCCGAATACATATCAAGTAGAAGATAAATCGGAATATAAGCACAACGAAATTCGGATCCTAATCTATACAAATTAGACTAAACTCTGATTCCAAAACTGGACTTAGAGCAAACCTTGGAAGGTGGGGCAGAGGAATCGGCGGCCTGAGTTGGCTGACTAGGCATCAAACCAGACCCAGCAAAAAGAGAGGCGGAGCTCTGATCGAACTGCGGATGAAGCATGATTTCCACAATCTCTGATCTACTTTGCCTGAGATTGAATATTTCGCAAACCCTAACGGTAGATTCGCAGATCGGGAAGAAGAAAGGCGAAGTTAGAAAGACGCGAGAAGAGCACCGAGTACACCCTTGAGGAATTTGGCGGTTTGTAATTAAGGCGGGAAATTGGTGGAAAATTTCATAGGATAAATAGATAATGACCAAAAAAATTGATTCTAAAAATTTCACCGAATACTTCCACATTCGCAGCCACTTTTGGACGAGATTTAATAGTTTTAAGGTTCACGATTAGAGGCACAAATAATAGTCATGTTAATGATAATAAAAATAGTAAAAATATTAGAAGAGAGATCGAATGACCACAACTCTAAATAATTACAAAGTTATCACAATTATTTTTTTCATTTTCGAAGTCCAAATTGTTGATCCAAACTGTTAAACATGATCTTCACAATAAAATACGCTTTCAGATCAAATTTTACATTTTTTTGAATTTTTTACTATTTATTAAGATAGATGCAAAAATATACCAAAATTACAATAACGTGAACCATTGAAATTTGTACTCATCTTAATAAATTTTATGGTGGACATCATGTTTAACGATTTGGATCAACAATTTGGACTTCGAAAATAAAAAAAATGATTGTGGTAACTTTGTAGTTTCTCATTTGACTTGGTCGTATTCGTGAAAATGCTCTGACGCATTAACATGGCTTGAGGATATCGGTAGGAATCCTAACGATGTCGATAGGAACATCCAACGTGATATGATTTATGGGCTCTTTAATTCGATGAGGGAGGTCGTATATTGAGGATGATGACAACAAATGGATCAGAGTCTCTTAATAATATTTTCAAAGAAACACATGAGTTACCCGTAACTTCGATTGTTGAAATAACATTTTACAAGTCGGTAAAATATTTTTCTGAGAGACGGGCAAAAACTGAAAAAGCGGTTGAACAAGAATTCCTCTTCTCCCCCAAAATCCAAGCCCTATTAGAGGAGAGAAAATTAAGGGGAAATACGCATACGGTTAAAGCGTACCGAAATGAGCAAAAATATGAGGTTCATGTTAGTTTGTAATAATCTAGAAGTCAATAATACGATAATTTATCATAAAACTTTGTTCATGAATTGAGTGATTAATAAAATGTCATTTTGTTGCCTTGAGTATTATTGTATTTATGAATCATTTCTTTTACTAACTAGAGTCAATAACTGAAATTGCGAAACTTCATAATATAGATGATATATATTATTAAAAGTCACTAAACCAAGATAATTAGCAGGAACACTAATTACCGTTACAAGGTTAATGTGCGGATTAATAGATGGTAATTAGTATCACAGGGTCTAGGGTTCTCAAAACCGTGTCTGCGTGTCTGAAACGACACGAAATGGCACGGCACGATAAGGACACTGCACGGTTAAGACACGGCACAGGACACGACACAATACTGTTCACGTGCCGTGTCTTAAGCGTTCGTGCTTAGGTTTCCTACTGTAGGACACGGCATGGCACGAAACGTTTACGAGGAGAGGCACGACACAGAACGACACGAGAACACGTCTAGACACGATACATTTAGACACGACATGACGACACGACACAACACAGATAGAATCGGGTAGGCACGACACAACACAGATAGGCACGGATAGACACAAATAGACACGAAAGTTCAAATTTTTTTGAAATCTTCCAGTGGGAGCGAGTTAGTAACTTGCAAATTCGAGGATGTGATAAAATGATGGGATTAACACATTTTCTTGATTGTGATAAAATGATGGGACTTGAGAGATGGGCCTATACTAAGCTCTCCGTGAAACTCGATCCTCTAACTTTTTTCTCTTTTCTTTTGCATTTATTAATTATTCTATTTTAAACTTTATAAATTTTAAAAAATAAACGTTTAGACACGAGTCATGACACATTTAAGACACAACACGTTTAGACACGACACGTCTGGACACGCCACGTTTAGAGACGGCACATTTAGACACGACACGGTTAAGACACGACACATTTAGACACAAAACGGTTAAGACACGACACGTTTAGACACTGCGTGCCTAAACGTGTTGTGTCTTAACCGTTCCGTTCCGATCCGTTCTAATTTTTGGCACGGCACAAAATGACACGGTAAAAATAATAAAATACTAACCGTGTCATGTCGTTCCGTGCTGTGCCAAGCCGTGTTTGGAATGGAACGGCACGAATTTAGAACACTAATTGGATCCCTTGATAGAGTAAAATTATCTGCTAGCGGCAGGACTGTATATGAGCCGAATTTGAGCGAGTCAGACTCAACTCGAACTCGAGCTCGCCACAACTCGAGTTGGCTCGGCTCGTTGCACACAGCAATTTCGAGTTTTCTGAACCAACTCGAGCTCAACTCGCCATAACTCGAGTTGGCTCGTGACTCGACAGCCAGCTCGAAAATTCTAACATAGAGCATAAAAAACATGTTTCATTTCTAACTTCTAGGTGTTTATCAAATAGAAAGTATGTGTTTACTAATAATATTTTTTAAATAAATGCAAATAAGTGCAAACAAGTTCCAATAAACGCAAATAATTCAAATATAAAACAGGTTTCAATTCAAATAAGTACAAATTATTTATATATTACAACTCACGAGTTGGACTGAGCGAGTTGAGGGCAACTCGAACTCAACTCGTGAGTTAACCGAGTTGGCTCGGCTCAAGTTATGCCAGCTCAAGTTGTGTCAACTCGAGTTAGAACCGAGTTTTTCTCGAGTCGAGTTCGAGCAACTCACGAGTTACGAGTTTTTTGCCCAGCCCTAGCTAGCGGTATAATTACAAGAGTAATTATATTTGATAATATGCTCGGGATTAAGAAAAGATTAAGCTTTTAAGGATGACACAAACCTACCTTAAAACTAATCTGATAACTATGAGACAAAAGAATTAACACGAGTAAAATAGTTTACTGGATCGTGATATTGTGCAGTACAACATTATCTGTGTAATTGAATGGTCATGATGTATTCTGTCAGATGCCTCTCATTATTATATAGGTTAAAACAGTTTTAAATTATATTTACCAACATAACACAAATCCTGTCGGGTCAAACCGTATAGGAGCTAATCGTAAAATCTTATTGATTAATTACAAATTGATTATAATGAATATTAAGATGGTTATAATTAATTATATGAGATATAATTAAATTGTAAATATCGTACGAGATGACAAGAAAAAAGTTAATTTATAAACGTGTTCGACGCATTGTATAAAATTGTATCAAAATCGGACCATAAGAGCATCTCCAATAGAGCAATTCAATTGAATTGCTAAACAATCATATCATTACTTTTAGCAATTAAAGAGTACTCTAATTGTTTAAACACTCAAACCCACCAATTGCAAGCAATTGCCACATCAGCAAAAAAAAAATTTCTCTATTGTCGGTTTTTTTTCTTTTCCTTCTATCCATTGCTGTCCGTCTCATCCTCTCTGAAAAAAGGAAAAAAAAACAAATATGAGAGATAGGCGCATGGCATGTATAAAATACATCATCATTTTTCTGTTGCTCTATGTGTCTTCCTTTTTTATCTCCGTCAAATAAAATGGAGAGACAAAAAATGTAGCAGCATGCAAATAAGTTTATTTTGTCACATTTCTCGGTTGGTACAACTTCAACTCAACAAATATAAATTAATTTTCAAAAAACAAATATATACTACAAGTTATATTTTAACAATATCAAATCAATAATAAAAAATATTCAACAAATTATGTCATTCACTCAATAATCCAGAACATAAATTATTATTACAATCATATTATTATGTAGCTATTTATTATTACAATCATAGTCCAAAGCACAAATTATTATTATGCAGCATCCATCCCTTCAAAACGGTTCCATATCTCCTCAACCAAGTCCGCTTGGAGTTGCTGATTGGTCAATCTATTACGAACTTTTGTATGATTTCGTAAATATTCTTGATATTCAACAAGATGAACTCGAGAAACTTCCGATCTTGATACACTAAAACTAGCTTGATATTCTTCCATGTAGTTTTCTGGTAGCTGAAGTAATATGAAAGAATAAAATATAGGCAATTAAACAACAGAGAAAGAAATAAGCTTAGTGCTGCAATTAAGAACGAAATTTAAATATTCTGAAATACTGTCCCTCATCAAGAAATTTAGATGTTGTTTATCTGATATGCTAAGGTAATCAACATGTACTCGGATTACAACTGTAAGTCCATTGTAACTTTTAGAAAGTACAAGAAGTTCATCTGACCTGTGAAATGTATGAATACAAATATAGCATATATCCAATGTATAAAATTTTAGCTTGATCAAGAATTTCTAAATATTTACCTTCTTACTGGAACAGTTGGATTCTGGGAGACCATTTTCTCCTTGAATTTCCTAAAATTTGCTGTAGAATTAAGTGCAAAAGCACATTATATTTTTGTAGCTAGTTCAGTAAAATCAGAGAAGTAGGTATAGTGTGAACGTAAAGGTACAATTTTTCTAGCAAAATATGAAGCACCAACATCACTGATACCAGATTGCATGTACCCTATCAAATGGTACAGTTTTTAATGAAAATTTAGTGCTCACTTTTGGGCTTTGGAGTTGAACAAAAGTTCAAATAAACACAAACACAGTGCAAAAGAAAAAACTGTTTAGAAACTGGTAGAGTAATGCAGAACTAGATGGCAATTTGAAATCATCGTTTAAATCACCAATTTTTGAGCGAGCATCATCATACATTTCGAGCCGCATGGAATCCATCGTAGTGCCACTTTTATTCCATAGCTTATCATTCACTGCCTCTCTAATTTAATAAATGCAATCCCTTATCTTGTTCTATATCACCATAATCTCTGATTTACCAGTTTATAGGGGTTAACCCAGTAAAATTTACAAAGGCCAGATTCTGTCTCTCGCTCTCTCTCTCCGCAACAACAAGACTAACGAGTAACAGCCCCAATATTTCCGTCTCTCTGTATGCTTTTTTCATTTGATCCATCTGATAATACTAGTTGGGATATGAAACTAGTAGCCTATTTAAGTTTATAATAGATGTCGGCTAGTGTCGTGTAAATTTGAATGATTTGAAGGTAATCCCAATTTAGTCTCACCAACTGATGTGCAAAGTTGCTAATGGTTGATTCTTCCTAATTTTGCATACATGGTTATCAGAGCATCCACTTCTGATCCAAACAAACCCGAATCATTCCACATGTGCATGCACCCCTTCTTCGGTCAGGTAAATGCCACAACATCTCAACACGCATTCAAAGGTGTCAATGTCGGGCTTAAAACTTCCCCAAAGCATCCTTTGGTACAAAAGGCCTCATCTTAGAACATTATGTCCTTCTGTTTGTTTTTTTACATTTTTAGAACTCTCAACTACAATAGAACGTTTTGCCTGCTACATAAAAAACCAAACTCTATACTATAATAGAAAGTTGTTGAAACCCATGGTTTAGAATACAGCATGTAGACAGTGATACCTCATAGCAAGCAGTATGTAGAAGAATAGCTGCGCGCCTTCTTGCGAAATGCCCTCACTGTACTGGTCTATTGACCAGCGCAGAGGTTGATAGCTTGCTGACACACATCCTGAAATCCTTCATGTAGCATCCACCAATTTTCCACCTTCAAAGTTTTCTTGGTCTTTTGTGCAGCTGGCTCGGTACAAACAAGTAGTGGCATGTGATCACTGTTGAGACGAGGGAGATGCAGCACTTGCGCCTTTTTGAATAGGACAGTCCAAGGAATAGATGCCAATGCACGGTCAAGGCGCTGCCTAATCAACAAGTCTGTCAGAAACTAGTACCTAGTAGCTTTTTTGGAAATCTAATCGAAGGAGGCTCGCCTTTGTTAGAGTTCCAGCTCGAGTTTTTCCTCCCGCTTGCGAGTTGCTAATGGTTGATTCTTCTGAGGGGATCGTTAACTGTTATTGAAATAGGAAGCTTCATGTGCATCGTCGAGAAGATCGTCAATGGCGGCGGTCGTATCGTAGAAATTGAAAAAAATAGCCAATACGTCGGAGAAATTAGGGAAAAAAATGGAACGGGAGGAGTTTTTGTTTTTCAGGGGAGAGAGGTGCAGAGAGCAAAAGAATTTGGATTCGTATCTGCTGCTATTGAGCAAGAGCAGGATCTTGCTCTTTTAGATCTTGACCGTCCAATTTTGATCGGACCACCCACAAATGAAAATCAGGAGGCTGTATATTTTATAAGTTTTAGATCTGAAATTTGAACGATTCAGATCAAAAGAGAAGGATCCTGCTCTTGCTCAATAAGAGCAGCATATACGATTCCAAAGAATTTGGACCAATAATTTGTCTTAACTAACCACGAATTTCTTTTTAAGCAAATTTATTTTCTTAGCAATTTGTCTACAATTCAGCAATTAAATTAACATATACCACATCAGCATAAGCAATTGAAAAGCAACTCCCGTTGGAGATGCTCTAAGAGATAATTGTTCAGAACAATTATGTAGCAAAAATCAATTTGATTTTCTCTTTGACTTAAACCTCCATAGAATGATATTTTTATAAATAGCCAATTACTCAAGGGGTATTTCAGTAATTGGTGAACCTCCTTAGAATGGCATTTTGTAAATATCCAATTACTTAAGGGGTATTTTGGTAATCGACAAACCTCCTTAGAATGACATTTTTTAAATAGCCAATTACTTAAGGAGTATTTTGGTAATCGATGATCCTCCTCATTTTTCTATAATAGAGAGGTTAGGGGTGCAATCGGATCAAATATTTTTCTGATTATCCGAATTCGGATTCGAATTTTAGCGGATATCGAATATTCGAAAAGGAAGTAGTAGAAGTCACTTGAATTTGCAAATATTGCTCTCAAAAGTTCAATGCTAATAGTGCAGGTGGAACAACACAACTGTGGAACCATTATAAAGCAAAGCATGATGTAAGGGGCAGAAGATGTTCACTAAGTATGTAGTTGAGACATTCAAGTATGATGAAGGTGTAAGTCGCAAGAAATTAACACGTGCAATTGTCATGCATACGTATCCTTTTCTAATGGTGGAGCATGAGTACTTCATTGATTTTATCCAATCCCTTCGCCTAACTTTCAACAAAAATCTCGAACCACTTGTCGAAAGGAGGTACTAGAGATGTTCAAGGAAGAAAAAGACAAGGTTTATGAATTTTTTGGGTTGCTTTCATGTCGTTTGAGTGCAAATATGGATCTATGGACTTCAAGGCAAAATAAGAGTTACATGTGCATAACATTCCATTTCATTGATGATAATTGGACAATTTAGAAAATAATAGTTAGTTTTGTATGGTTGCATGAGAAACATACGGGGATAAACTTATCTCAAGTCGTGATGAAGAGTCTTTTTAGTTGGAAAATTGATAGGAAAATGTTTTCACTTACCCTAGATAATGATGGTGCAAATGGTGTGTGTGTGTGAGATATGATTGTTCGACTTGACAAAAATGGTGGCTTGTGTTGTGGTGGCAAGTTCTTTCATGTTAGATGTGCTGCCCATATAATTAATTTAGTTGTACAAGATGGAATAAGTATGATAAAGAGGGCAACATATAACATTAAGGAAATTGTTCTAAAGGTAAAGGGTTCTTCTATAATGAGAGAAGAAATTTTGACAAAGTGCTAAAGAGTGTAATCTGGATACAAGGAGAGCACTCTCCTTAGATGTTTCAACTCGATGGAATTCAACATTCATGATGTTAAGAGATGCAATCTACGATAAAGAAGCATTTGAGAGGATGTGTATTCTCAACTTATCATGGTTTCCCAATTTTCCTACAAACGAAGAATGGAGGCAAGTAATGGAGTTATGCAAACTTTTGAGGAACTTCAACACTATTACATAGCTTCTGGCGGGTACATCTTATCCAACCTCCAATCTGTTCTTTCATAAATTTTGTGATATTAAGTTGAAGATTGAAGCATGGCTTACAAATGAGAATTCAATTACTGTTGCAATGGCCACTTCCATGAAAAAGAAATTTGATAAATACTGGGACATATCGAACATCGTACTGCCATATCTTCATTTCTAGATCCTCATTATAAAATGTCGTTGATTGAGTTCTACTATCTCAAAATCTATAAAGATAGAGGTAAGAGTGAGATGGTGGAGTTCAATAGAGTTTTAAGATATTTATATGCAGAGTATACATTAAAGTATCAAAATTTGCATCAAATTACACATGCTATTGAACATTATGTACCCAATGGTGCTTCGGGTAATGGTGATGATGAAGAGGATAGTGAGTTTAACCATTTTTTGTTGGAAAAAAGTCGGCCATGGCATGTGAAATCTGATCTAGATCAGTACATTGATAGACGCATCACTTTGTGTGCTCAAGGTCAATCATTTGATGTATTGGGTTGGTGGAAAACAGAAGGAAAGGAATATCACATTATGTCCAGAATAGCTCGTGATGTTTTGGTTGTACCGATTTCCACTGTTGCATCAGAGTCGACTTTTAGCACAGGTGGTCGTGTAATCAACCCTTATAGAAGCAAACTTGATCCGAAGGCTGTTGAGGCATTAGTCTGCCTACAATATTGGATTAGAGGAGACAAGAAAGATATTTTCTGGACTTATTATTTATTTAAAAAATTATAATCTCGATAAAAAAAATAGTATATGTTAGTTTGCATACAGGATATTGCCACTGTTTTATTGTTCTGATATGTTATTCATTCTGTTATTTGCTATTGAGGCCTAGACTTATGCTGTTGAGGTCTTCTATTTAGTTACAACTATTGGTATGGTACTATTATAGATGAGCATTGTGGTATTTTATTATTCTAATTTGTGAATTGAATTTTCAAATCATATTGCAACAATATATAATCTTCTTGAAGAAGTGAAAGACGGTTCGGATGGACAAAGCTCTGAAGAAGAACTCATACGTGAAGCAATCTAGAATCACTTTTATAGAGGTTATATAGGATCACTTTTGTTTTTGTTGATCCTATATGTTTAGAATGAGAATTATATTTCGTGACATATTCTCAATGAATAGAATGATATTAGGATAGTGATTAATTTTGTTAAGTTACAAACTTGTGATGAAATTTGAGCTAACTGTCTAACTATAGCTTTTAGAATGACTACTATATTTTGTAAGAAGTATGTGATGAAAAATTCGTTAAAATTTTAAGATTGAATGATCATTTATCAGCTTCACACATTCGTTAAAAACTTGGTTCTTTTATGTTTATTTGACATTAACTTTTGATACAAACATATATGCATGTATTACAAATTATCCGTCTCAGTTGCACGCTAATATTTGATGAATATAGAAGTGGCTCTTTTTTTAAAATGGTTTGATATTTGATAGTTACTATCATAGTACATAGATTTGTGACATGCTTTAAGGTAGAGAAAAGTAGAAAAAGTTGTCTTTCAGAAAACTATCTGAATTGGTATATGTATCCGTATTTCGTATCCGATATTATCCGATCTATATTGGTATTCATTTATTATCTGATTCGTATTCATATTCGGAATTATCCGGATCCATATCCGTGTCTGAAAAATAATAGTGGATATGAATACGATATTGCTATTATCCATCCGTATCCGATCCGTTTGCACCCCTAAGAGGCTAAGAGAGGTATGATGAAAGAGAAAATTACTAATTCATTTGTATCGTATTCGATCGGTTTGATTGATTCGATAGTTTCTCTCTTTCTCAGTTATTGGTGAATAGTGATTTCGCGAAGATGGCGGTAAATGATTTATCATTGTACACTGCGAATTGTGAGATTTATTTTCGTCTTTTCTCGTGAATAGTGAGTTCTCATGAATAGTGGTTTGCGTGAATCGCGGTAATCTGATTTATTATTTTATTTTGCGGATTGTGAGATTAGTATTTTCATCTTTTACTCAGTAAATAGTGTTTTTGAAAATACCGCGGTTTACGATATTTCTTGCAAAAGAAATAAACCGCTCTATGGTTAGTCCTGGTGGATAACCGATAGAGGTATCAGACGTTTGATACTCCAAACTCGCTCGACTGCATTCCAATCAGAATTTGAAACACAAGGTATAAACATGTTATATTAATCTATTTAATTGTTAAGTAGATTAATTTTTTTTGGAAATAAATTAAGGAGAAGATTTGTAAATGATTAAAAGGATCCTTTCAGTGAAACACTTGAGAAGAAACTCTCTTTTGATTTTTCCGGCATACCCCTTTTAACCCTCGGCTTAAATTAGAAGTAAAAAAAATGTTTTACGTTCTTTCCGCACTTAAGATAAACCCGATTTTGAACAATCAAAACCCCAACAGTTCAAACGGGTCAAAGATTTGTGGGCAACAAGATTAAAGGAAACATAATACATACGGTTAGGTTAGAAGTGCCCTGAGGTACATGCACTTATCAAAAACCGCAACTAACAAGTATTCCTTGTTCTCATATCTTAGCATGTTATCGTGTTAATGAGTTGTTGGCAACGTGGACACCCGAATTTGAGACGTTTGGCAATTCTGACACATGGCTTGAAATCTCGCGACCGAAACTAGTGTCGGATCCGACAATGTATGCTATTAAGAAGGATCGACGTCAGCATATAAAGATTCAGAATGAAATGAATGAAGAGACTACACATCGACAATCATATACTTGTGGGCGATGCAAACAGTCGGGACACAACAAGCGCACATGCACTGCACCCCCCAAGGTAATACTACAATATTTTTGGGTCAAAACAATAATTGTTTCAAATTGTTATTTGAGATTTTATTAACGCAGGTAATTAGCACGAAGCGGATTCTCAAGAAGATGGAGCTTGTTATTTTAGAAAATGCATGTGTTATCTTTTTTTAGGCAAGATATGAACCATTTTATTTATGTAATGTGTTATCTTTTATGGACTTTTTTGTAGGATAAATTATACTATTTATGGAGCTTAATCTTGATTGTAGGATTAAATCAACATTTTATTTGGTTCAGAAACTCATTTAATTTTGTTAATTGTGATGGTACCATAGGTGCAAAAAAAGAGGTAAATGTGCCCAGATGTCTAGGGTGCAACTATTACTTGCACTTCAGATAGGATCTCAAATGTGCAGCTTCTCTGAAAATTCCAGATCAAATTCTTGTTGGATTAAACTCATCTCTTCTTTGACAATTTGCAAAATAACTCAGTACTAACCTTGCACAATTGAGTTTTTTTTAGATGCAAGTTAACACAGGTACACAATTGTGATACAAATGCTCAAATATGCTTATACAAGTCAAGACATACTAAAAAACATCAAGAGCAAGCACAAGAGACATTCACAGAGCCATGCGTTATGGTAACGCATGCCCGACCCGTTACAACGGATGTCCAACCAATCATAACGGGTGCCCAACCCGTCACAATGGGTTAAGATGAGAAGAGCTGAGCAGAGAAGGGATTTCTAGAAACATGTGTTGCTGTAATGCATCCCAGAGGCGTCACAACGCATTCCCGACCCGTCATAACGGGTCCCAACCCGTCACAACAGGTTCCTTCTCAAGGTGGCTTGGAAGTAAGTGGAAGAAGCATAGAAGGGCATTTTTGGAAAGGTGCCAACCCGTTATAACGAATTCTATAACGCGTCACAGAGTTCTGTAAAGCATGAGGCCATTTTCAAGACTCCAAGATGTGCTCAGCCTATATATACATTGGGGATACGAATCTGGAAGATATCTGAACCCCCAAGCTTTCAAGTATTCAATTGAGCATCAGAAAGAGCATTATAGCCTTCTTCTACAGCTGTCTAAAGTGGAAGATTTAGGATAGCTACTATTGTCTAATTGTCAATCCGAGAACACTTCTTTTCTTGCTAGTTTCTAGCCTTTGGCGCACTACATTTGTGTTGTCAAGTAGTGTATCCATGTTCTTGATTGTGTAGTCAATCGGACATTTTACCTTGTAGAGTGGTGTAGCCCCTTGCATACGTTTAGGAACCTAAGATTGGTTTGCTTATTGAGAAGAAACCAAAAATAGGTTCCGTAATTGTAAAGAACACTTATTGTTTAGTGGAATCGATCTCGGAAGGAAGTTTTGGTTCCGAGAGTCTCGTGGATGTAGGCCTAGTTTATTTGTAGGCCAAACCACGTTATATCACGTGTTCTTATGTTCTCTTGATTGCTCTTGCTCTTTACTCTCTCTCTTTTTACTTTTCTTGCACTTTGTTATTTTAGAATTACTCAATTGCTCTTAGTACTTGCTTGATGAAATTTTTAGCTAGGTGATTAAGGTCTAAAACCTTGAATTATAATTGTTGTTAAAATGCTTTTGCACTAATCCACCTTAAGTTCTCCTAATCACATTCTAACAATTGGTATCAGAACACACAAGTTCATACTTAGCTAATTGTCAAAATCTTGATAGTTCTTGATCTTGTCTTATGAAAAGTGGCACAATTGAAGTTTGTAAAAGAACCACTAGTTTTTGGTGTAGGATGTAAGAATTTCTCTTTTTGGAATAGATGTATGATAAACTACATTAATCTACTTGAGCTTTGAAAAATTGTAGAAAATGGTTGGACACCCAAATATGAAATTGATGGTGTAACCCTAACCAAAGAATCCAAAGACCTCAAATATGCAAATGACAATGTTATGAACACTATACTTAGCTCAATTCATGAGGCTATTGCATTATCTCTCACTCACTCCTCAAATATCAAAGAAATTTGGAATGCTTTAGTACTTAGATATGAGAGAAATGAAAAAGACCCGTAAGGTTGGATTAACAACAAAATTAGAGAACATGAAGTTTGAAGAAAATGAGTCCTTTGAAAGTCTTTATCATAGACTCGTATCTCTAAGAAATAAATTTTTTGAAGTAGGATCTAATATTTGTGATGAAGATTTTGTAGGGAAGCTCTTAAGGACGGTGTCCAAGAAGTCCGGTTGGGATGGTGCCATAAGCTCTATCGAAACTTTACAAGCCAAAGAACTCACCTATCAACCTGAAGAGGTGTATGAACAACTTTGCTCACATGAGAAGAACCATAAGGAAGTGAAGTGCTATACCTCAACCAAATAATTGGCCTTTCCCGCACAATCTTCATACAATCCACCTTACAAATTCGAAACAAGCGAAGTGTCTACCAAAACCTCTACCAAGTACTCTTCAAGGACAAAGATCTTCTCACCAAACTAGTGAAAGGAGGCATCGAATTCGAAAGGAAAGTAAATGATGAGAGATTAGTTCAAGGCAAGAAGGTAGTATGCTTATCATGTGACAAGGACGGACATAACATTCAAAATTTCTATGTCATCTTTCCTCAAAGGAGAAGACCACAAGAAGAACGTTTTAAGAGAACTAACAAGAAAGCTATGCAAACAGCTTGGTTAAGTGAATCCTAAGAAAGTGAAGATGGCAAGAGAAAGTTAACCTCGTGAGAGGACAAGTTGAAAACAAGTTAGCTCTCATCGGAAAGAAACCAAGGATATGCTTGGAGATAGTCCTTGAGATCATTAAGGAACAAGGGATGACAGGTCCGGAGAAGATTCATATCTTAAAGCAAATGGCTCAAGCTAAGAACGACTATGCAAGAGAGCAAGAAGAAGCTTTAATGAGAGGTGAATTCCCTAGGATAGTTACTTCCAATAAGGTGGAAAAGCCCTCGACACTTGCAAAGTTGGATGATGCAAAGCAAATCAAGAAGCTTTTAAGTCTTACAAGGATAGATGCTCAAGCACAAGAGGAGACAACTCAACTAAAGGCTAAGAATTGAAGGCCCCTAGCCGAGCTAATACGGTAGTATTTGACCTCTCTAAATATCATGATGAGTCTAGTGATGATGAGTCTTGTGAATTGGATAAAGATCAAGAGTCATTTAATGTGACTAAGCTCAAAAAATTACTTGATGAGTCCAAAAAAGTATATGGTTGTTAAATATGCTATGATCAATGATCTTAAATCTAAGATTGAATTGCTACAAGTTAGAGTTAATGACCTTGAGATCAAAGTCAATTTAGAAAATAAAAATGATTTAAAAGAAGCACATCCTTGAGCTTCTAAAATGAAAAGGATTTAAATCTTCAAACCATCACACTAAAATTGACTATGATAAGATGTATTTAGGTCAAAGTCCATATGATAAGACCGATTTTGAATTTATAAAGGAAAACCTTCTAAAATTGAAAAGCAACCTAGGCCAAATGACAAACTTATTCAAGCTAAGAACCATGCCTATATGTATAACAAAAGATACAATAAGAAAATCAAGTTCACCAAACCTAATTCTAGAAAAGTGGTAAACAAACCTAGAGTTAGAAATGATTATAGGATTACCATCCAACATAGAGCTCAACCATCAAAGCTTTATGTTAAGAATAAGTATGACAGATTCCATGAGCTGCACAAGAACAATAAACTTGGTAACAATTTTCAAAGAAAAATGTATAATGATATTTTTCAACCAAGACAAAATCCTAGAAATGTGATAAATGATCGTAAGAATCTTAATAGCTTTTTTCAAAGAAACAGATACAATCATGTCTATCAATCAACACCTCATCCAAATATCCAATAAACATAAGGAATTTCCATGATAAATATAGATTAGTGATGAGCTATTTTAGACCAATTAATTATAGCAATCATGATCATAACAATATTAACTCCATGACATTATTTGGTTCATTTTGTTTGAAATTTGGACATCAAGAACTTTTTTTTCGTTTTAGAAAATGAAAGTTTTAGGAAACACTTACTCTTCCAAGCACAAGTGGTACCAAATTGATTGTCTAGAGAGTCACTAGACTCCCCCATTTGAGTTTCATTTTGTATATTGTGTTGATGGGAAGTCATGTAGCAAAATATATTATTCAATACTCTTTTGATTGAATTATATGTTTTGTGAACTTTAATTGATCTTTCTATCCAAATCATAACTTTGAGCATTTGCATGAGTATAAACATCATATGACAGCTGAACTGAGCCCTATTAATATCAAAGACCAAATTTGAAGCATAGCAGCAAATTAAAACTCAATTAATTGCAAAAATAAATACTTGCTTTATGGGACCCGTTACAATGGGTCAGAGAGGCGTTATAACGATCGATAACCCGTTATAACAAGTTAGAGGATCAAAATTAGCCGTTGGAGGTTTAAATGTTGGTGGTGTTACAATAGAGAGGAAAGAGAAGCAGTATAACGACTGGGAACCCGTTATGACGAGTTAGTAACTCGTTACAATGAATTGCTATAACGCATGGGAATTTGTTTTGCTATTTAAGGCATTCCTTCCTCTTCAAGAGACTCTATTCTTGCCAAATCGAAATTAGATCTTTGATTTCTATTCTTTCTGAAATCCTACTCCAAAAACTCTATAAATTCTCCAAAATTCTCAAGAGATTAATCTAGTTTCTGCGATGGTCAAGTAATTTCAAGGATTCATCATGTTTCTCGTAAGTTTTCTCATGGTTCTCACCTCTCAAATGGCACCTCCTAAATTATCATTTTGTCTACAATAAGAAAAGAAAAGAGGTTGAAAAACAGTTAGCAAAAGAAAGGAACCAAAGGGCCATGGCACAGAGGGAAAACATTCCATTTCTTACACACCAACCCGGTATTGATACAAGTTCCAACCCGGATACAAATCCTATACCTACACCTTCCAACATCTAATTCAGAGTCAAACCCTTCATTTTCTCAACCTACACAAAACCCTTATTCCTCTCAGCTGAAACAAGAAAGAGTTTTTAACTCTTGGGCCAATTCATCACAAAACCAAATTCTATACCGATCAGCCCTTGAATTCTCTTTCTTCCATAGCACCTTCAAGAATATATTTATTTCCGATACCTTTGTATTTACGATAAATGAGGAGAATCAAATAAGTGAATGAGAGTACAATCAATTGGTTCAAGCAATTGACTTTTGGGCATGGAGACCCTTGATTGAATTGAACCACCAATTTGCATTGAGTCCAATAAGGATTTTATATGCCAACGTGAGACCAACCAAGGAACCGTTTGGAGTAACCACATATTTCTACGGTCAAGAAATCTCCATTAATGCCCAAACCTTAACCGAAGTCTTTGATATTGTTGATAATGGTGAGGAAGTATATGTATATCACAAGTGGCCTCAACATGAACAATCATTTACCGAATGCAAGAGATGGTTAGGTGTCCAAGACTCACACAAAGACCATTCTGACTCTAAACTTCCTGCATTTTATAGATTGTTGTTTCTTCTCATAAACAACATTTTAATACCCAAAAAAGGTCTCAAAACCAACATTGAACATACCAACGGGTTTCTCCTTAGACATCTAATTGCCAAGGACAAAGTGGTAAACATCCCTTTCATCATCCTAAACCACATGAGAGCGGTCCTAACAAACAAACAAATGAGCTTGTCATACCCTCATTTCTTGATTCAGATACTTGTGCATAAGAACATCATCATCTCTCTCAATCCAAAGGAGCCCAATCCTATCATCTATCTACCAGCTAACCTCATTACGTTCCTTGGAAAGAAGGGTTGAATTAAGAATAATTTGACTTGAAAACCTAAACCCAAGTCAATGAATGAGTGCATAAGCAAGGAGGGAGCACAATCTAATCAATACACCGATTTGGATGCTCCATAAATCATGGAGGAAGAGCTTACTCCGAGTATGCCTCATGTCAATACCTCTTATTACATGCCACCTACATTCTATCAAGGGTACCAAATTCCTCAAGATTACTCATCATACACCTCTCAAACCTTCAACCCAATGCCTCCATATGCCTTCTGAACGATTGAAGAAGGAACTTATTATGTCTCTCAACAAGTGTACCACTTGTCTCTATAAGAAAAGTACAATTTCGCTAGAGTGGATGACAGACTTGACAATCAAAATGAGTTCAACTCCATGGTCCGGACCAATTGGAACCAACAATTCGAGACTTGGAATGATTGTTTCGATCCTACCGGACACGAACTCAAATGGGAGGGGCAAATGAAGCAATTACTCAACTCAATACGAATGATGACCAACAAGAGAGTAGTGATGATGAGTAGGAGTAGATTCGGATGGTATTTTCTTTTAAGTTGGTTATGCTCCTTGGATGTTTTTTATATTTGATTATGATGTTTGTATGCATGATCTTGAATATTATTATATTTTTCTGCATCTTTTATGCTTTGTCTCTTGCATATATATCTTAATATGTCTCTTGATTATTACTCTTATATTCTTGAAATTGAAAATCCTAATTGAAAATGATGACTTGTGATTTATTTGTAAATCTTATATCATTAAAGGAGAGCAAATTTAGAACTTGACATGCTTATAAATATGTGCTAAATTAAAGGGGAGCTTTTGTGATTGAGCTTTTTGTCATACTTTGCAAAAATGGAGAGAAATGTTATGATGTACATCATGTGTTATGGCCATTATGGTTTTGTAAATTGTCAAAAGGGGGAGTTTGTTCGATTAAACTCATATCTTGTTTGACAATTTGCAAAACAACTCAGTACTAACCTTGCAAAATTAAGTTTTGTTGAGATGCAGATTAACACATGTACACAATTGTGATACAAATGCTCAAATATGCTTATACAAGTCAAGACATACTCAAAGACATCAAGAGCAAGCATATAAGACATTCAAAGAGTCATACTTTATGATAACGCATGCCCAACCCATTACAACGGGCGTCCAGTTCATCATAACGGGTGTCCAACCCGTTATAACGGGTGTCCAACCTGTCACAACGGATTAAGAGGAGAGGAGTTGAGCAGAGAAGAGATTTCCAGAGTAGTGCGTTGCTGTAACACATCTCAGAGGCGTCACAATGCATTCACAACCCGTCACAACGAGATCTTGCTCAAGGTGGCCCAGAAGTCAGTGAAAGAAGCACAAACAGACATTTCTGAAAAGGTGCAAGCACATTATAACAAATTTTATAACGCGTCACATAGTTTTGTAACGCATGAGATCATTTTCAAGACTCCAAGATATCTTCCAGGTTCTGAATATACCCCGTGTTTGGTAAGAGCTTAAAGTTATGCCTCCTTAATTTCATATGTCAAGTTATGTCATTAAAATTTATTCTTGTTTGGTTTGATGATGAGTAATAAAGAGGAACAAAATCAATTCAACAAAAAAAATCGAATCACAGTAAAATGTGAAAAAAGTTAACTAATAGCTAACTTAATAAAACCAAATTTAAATACTAAATTAAGAAAAATAATACATTTATCAACAAAAAAAATTCACAACATAAGCAGCATCAAATTAGAAATTACACAAGTAAAAATAAACACCAAATTGCAAATAAAAAAATGCATCTCAAATTACTAGTGATGCACATCTTAAGTTTCCAGTGATCACTAGTTTAAGATTTAGAAATAAGCTGAAGATAACTAATTACTAATGGTCCTGTTTGCAACCTTGTTTTCTCTCAATTATTTTTTTCTACTTTAGCTAGATGAAAGTGGATCATTCAATATCAAAGAAAACACATCTCAAAATTTTTTCTCTGCGTGTTTAATGGTGCTACATAAATTGAGAAAAAACAATTGAATAAAGAAAACAAGTTTAATTGAGAAAAAACAATGAGGAATGAATAAAAAACGCAACATAAATTAAGAAAAACAATTCCAAATTGAACTCGTATCTAAGAAAAAGTAAATAGCAAAAGTAGCTAACATATATTATCAATTTTGGAACAAGTTTCTAAAAGAAAAAATAACGTGGCTAACAGGAAAAGAAAGCAGATTTAAATAACAAGTTGCAAATTTCAGTCGAATAATCCATTAAATCACAGTTACTTAGCAAAACAAAAAGCAATGTGGTTCATACCTTTATTCTGAAACTTCAACGTGAAAGAAATCGAGAGCAGCAAATAACTTCGATAGGGGTCTCGATCGAAAGAGAAGAACAAGGCAAATCTCTCCACAACGTCGAAATAGATGATGAAAAAGTGAAGAGGTAAAATGGGACTAAGAAGTTGTATCGACGAAGAAGAAAGGGAGGGCCACGACTCACAATATTAATTAAAAATTACCTTTTCTTTTGTTTCTGTGGGACCCGCAGGAACTTAAAATCGCGGAATAAGCTCTTCCACCTGAGGAAGCTCTTTAATTTAAGGAGCCATAATTAGTCTCTATTCTTCTTTATTCCACCCGAAATTATTCTCGTTTGGCTCTTTAAATGCAGAATAAGGAGTTTACTCTCCTACCAAACATGGGGATAAGGATTAAGGGCTGAGCGAAGGGCCTTCTCCGTTATCACGACAAAATTGAGAAGAGCAATTCTGTTTCAGAAAAGAATTCGGGACACTTTTCATATATAACCTTATTCTAAATTTATACACACAAATAAAAAGTTGAACTAATTCAAAAGAAAATTTGAGATATCGTCCTTTAAAATCACATTTTAGACTCTGACAAATTACAAATTCGAAGGACGAAGAAGTTTAGCCCTTTAGTATTATTGTTTAAATATTTTGATCCATGTAAAGATATACGAGGATTAGAGTTGGGCCGGACCGTATCGTCTTTATTGAGAAAAGTCTCTAACAAAATAAGACCATGATCCCAATTTGTTGCAATAAATGAATGATCGCGTAAACCTACAGATACATATTCTCTTCAATTAAAGAGTTTCTTTATGCAATATAAATGTGTTTATGTCCTTCGATTTGGTATCTAACTTTATACGTGTGTACATATATAGTAGATGAGTGAAAACGATTCTTATATTATCTCGGGTTTCAAGAATTTTCACCGCTCGATTGTTAGAACGAGTTGTGAAGAAATTATCAGAAGGCAAAGATGAAATAATAGTCAGCTCTGTCATATTGGATAAATTGCGGCCTTGTGTAGGTATGAAATTGAGACATCTTCTAGATTTGTTTGCAATAAGGAATGCTTGTCTAAACGTCATAGAGCGGAATTTAAGGGGTTGAATTGTTTAAAAGATCATGAGTCACATCAGAGAGAACATGGAACTACAAGAATCAATCTAAGGATCTTTTAGCATAAAATTAGTGAATGGAGTACTTTGACAAGTTTTTGTTTTTAACGAAGACCACAACCATTAGCTTCTCAGTTTCCAGCCAAGAAACGAAACATGCGGTCCCAAAAGCAATTTACACCAAAAGAGAGGGAGATAATTCGTCATATGAGTGCTAAAAAAATTGATACATCCAAAATATATGCATACATAACTACGAGACGGGGTGAAAGGAGACAACTCCATTTTAAGAAGAAAGATGTTAGTAATCATATCTCAAGTGAATTTACTAGACAACACAAAGTGAATTTACAATTTCGAAATTGACCTTGCTTACACACACCAGTGGAGCACCGACACTACTCACACAATGTCGAATTTGATCTCACTTACACACACCGGTGGAGCACCAAACCAACGAAAATAAAGAACAAAGGATGGAATTCTGATAGAGAATAAAATAATAACTCAACAATCTCTCTAAGAGTTTAGAATAATTTTGGATCAATAAGACGAGTCTTGAGCAAGGATTTAGCAAGGTATTTCAAAATCAATAATAGTGGCTGTGAAAAAGTAGGTTTTGCAGTTTTTTAACCATGGGGAAGAAAGAGAACAAACCCCTTTTTATATTGAGCTAAAAAACCATCATCATTTTCACTTTTGGCCCAGATTCGTAATATAACTTAATAGGTCCGTTATATGAATAATCTGAAAATTTTCTCGTTATTTTTGGCATTTTGTGGCTCGTATGTTATATTACTGACTTGGTCCGTTGTATAATTAATCTGACAATTTTCTCGTTATTTTTGACATTTTGTGGCTCATCTGTTATATAGCTGACTTGGTCCGTTATATAACTAATCTAGGGAATATTGATGTTTTTAACAATACCAGTCGGTTACATAACTTGTCAGATCCGTTATATAATTGATCTAGGGAATAAGTTTGAAATCTTGCTGCTTTTCACAATATCAATTTGTTGTATAACTTTCCAAACCTGTTATATAACTTATTGTCATTACAACTCAAAATTTTCTATTTTAAACTCAATCTCATTGATTTAAAATTATTAGAAGCTCAAATAAAATAACCTAGCATCTATATTGTCTTCAAATCTTCTTGCTTGATTGTCTTGAGCTCCTTTCTTGCTTCTCTTTTTTTGGCTTGAATTAAAATCTAAACAAAAGCTCACAAGAAAGATGTAAAATTCATTTGTTAGTTTTGCAAATTGACAAATCCGAGACATTATTTGGTACAACAAAAAGTTCTTTGCAAATATTGTTATTTTGTAATCCTAAGGTCAAATACGATTGCGGAAGTGTTTTGTCAATTTCAATTCAAACTTTTAGACCTTAACCAATAACCACATAGCTAAAATCTTAATCAAGCAAGTACTAAAAGCAATAGAGCAATTCAAGCAATAATGTGCAAATATAGTAAAAAGAGAGAGTAAAGAGCAAGAGAACACTCTATGTAACGTACTAAGCCTACATCCACAGGACCTCTAGATCCAAAATACCTTTCGGGACTGATTTTACTAGATCACAAGTGTTTTTACAATTGCAGGGATGACTTATCTTAGGCTCCAAATCCTTTGTAAGGAGCTACACCGCTCTACAAAGGTCTAATCGTCTCAACACAATCAAAGACAATGATGAACTACTTGACAACATAACTCAGTTCACCAAACTAAAATAATCAATAAAGTGTTCTCTCAAATTGATAATTAGAGAATTAGTTATCCTAACACACTCTCAGGGCGTGGATGCTAAAAAAAAAGGCTCTTGTGCTCTTTCTGGTGCTCAATTGAGTGCTTGTATACTTGGGGATGCTTTCTTGATGCTTTTGGTTCGAATCCCCCAAGTATATATAGGTTGGGCACATCTTGGGATCTTGAAACTTGAACATGGAGGCTTATTACAGAAATCCTCAACTTGTTACATAATTCATTGTAACAGGTTGTCACCTTTCCTTTTTCCCTTCACTGCATCTCTGACTGAATTATGGGCCCTCATGAACAGGAACCCGTTGTGACGGGTGGGAAACTCGTTGTGACAGGTTGGCAACCCATTGTGACAGATTGGGCATGCATTACAATAACGCAAGGCTCTGCCAAAGTCCTCTTCTGCCATGTATTCTAGCTCTTCTCCTCTTCAACTCGTTGTGACGAGTTGGTAACCCGTTATGATGGGTTGGGAACCTGTTATGACGGGTTCCCTTGTGTTATGGTAACGCAAGGCTCTACCTAAGTCAGTTTTGCTTGCTCTTGATGTCTATTTGATCGTCTTGACTTGTACATGCATAATTAAACATTTGCAACATCAATTTGTACTTGTATAAAGCTGCAACTCACCAAAACTCAATTGTGCAAGGTTAATACTGATCTATTTGCAAACTGTCAAGCCAAAGAAGAGTTTAATTTAACAAAATCTCTCTATTGACAATTTGCAAAATCTTATGTGTGTGCATATTAAATTGCATGCACAACACCGCATTTCTTCCTCTTTTTGCAAAGTTTGGCAAAAATATTAATTCAAAAGCGATTTCTCCCCCTAAAATTTTGCACTGATTTCAATTTCAAGTCAAGATAAACAAGCCCCCTTAATTATATAGATTTGACAATTAAGGCACAAGCATTGAATTATATGCTCCTCCTCAAGTCAATTAGCAATTCATAATATGACAATCAAAGCACATAGAAATAAATTGATAAGCATAGTCAAGAGAATATAATATGCAAGCAAACACCTCAAATATCCAAAGCAAAAGCATACAAAATATAACATGGTTGTAAATACAAAACATGTCTCTAATGGATCATAGCAAATTAAAAGTTCATATTGAAATTTGTAAAATAAAAAGTTGTTGTGCTCTCTCTCATACCCTAAATATTGTCACCCTCATGCAATGGACTCCAAAATCCATATCTTTCAATGCCAGATGAATGATATTATTCTTGAAAGGCATCAGTCTCATACAATCGTGCATGGACCCCTCTAGCACTCCATCTTGTGTAATGTGAGCCCATGCAACTATTGAGAAAGTCGCGCACATTTTCAATTGTTACTCTTGTAGGTCTTGGAGGTATTGTAAAGGTTTGTTGTTGAGGTCAAGGTTGAAGTACCGGTTCGAGTGCAACTTGTTCCCTTGGTTGCAGCCTTGGATGAGAAGATGGAGGATTTGATAAGCTTGCCTCATTCCCCATACGTTCTAGTATTTTGATATTGGGGCATCAAAAATTCTCATTCGGATAATTTCATTGATTTGGTGCCCCATTTGGTGCTAAGATCCATTGGTTTATCTTATATTTCTTGCTTGGCTCCCAAAATATTCCCTCTTTAACCCATATAAATGTGTCTAGTAAATCAACAAGGTTCTCGAATTTAAAAGCTGGTTGGGGTTTCTCAGAATTTTTAGACTAGCTTGGGTAATGATTTTGGTCAAGAGATGAGGGTAAGACAAGAATTTTCTTCCATTAGATATGACAAATCTCATATGATTTAGAATGACGTAGGGAATTTGGATAACCTTATCAAAGCAAATTATACATGGCATTCATCTTCAAATTTGTTTTTATTTTGCTCTTAGGGGTTAAGATGTTATTGATGAAAAGTAAGGCTAAGCAGTATATGGCCGGAAAATGAGTCACGGTAAGTTTTTTGTGTGGATTATGTGTCCCAAACTAACTCTTATAATCATAGTGATTTGCATCGGTTTGCTAAACTTTGAATGGGTATGCCTCTTTCCCAACATTAGAGATACCAAAAGTTTCGCACAATGTGTCTATGGTTATTTGGTACCTCTTGACCACATATGTAAGTGGTAACACTCCATGCTTGGCATGTAGGTTTCATATTGGCATGCATAACTCGAATTGGCAACTCTTGATACATAAGGTCACATTCTATGATAGATGGTCATTGCCAATACTCTATGTAGTCTTGGATAATGATCCATGGTTCATCAACCAACTTGTTTTGATCATCGGTTTTGAAAAAGTAAGGTTTTGAGATCTTACGATTTTCATATTTGTTGCGAAAGGTGAAGTCTTTGGGAGTTTGGAATAGAAATCGATTTGAGGATGAGATCTCCATATGATCTTGTCTCCCAATTGATCGTGAAGGTTCTCCTTGAAATGTACCACAATTGTCTCTTCTAGGCCGGAGGTATCGTTCACACACTGGATTAGGGTTTTGTTCATACCCCTCTCCTTACACGAGTTGTACCGTCTTTTGAGTATGGTTGGTTTTCTTCTTTGCCATCATTATTCGAGGTCTTGGTGGGCTTGGTGTCATGAGAAAAATAAGGCAATGATCATTCAGAAGAACATTTTGGTTTGAGAGAGTGAATAGGATTGGGTTGAGTTGAGGTTTCTTAGAGTGGAGAATCTCATAATAACTGTTAGAGAATGGAAATTTTGCTTCTAAAGTTGTAATGGTGAAGGTTGGAGAAGAAGAAAGGTTAAATAACCTTTTAGAACCCTTTCATTACATGAACCCGTTATACCATGTCCTATCTGTTACAACAGGTACCCAGCCGTTGTAACAGGTCTCTCTCTTCCCTCTATAACGCAAGCAGTCTTTAAAGCTCCAATGGCTAATTTTCAAATCACAAACCCGTTATAATAGGTTCCTAGTCGTTATAACGCATTCACAACCGTTGTAACGAATTTCCACAACGCAAGTATTATTTTTCAATTTGCTTTGTGAATTAATTTGTTGCTATGCTTCCAATTTGGTCTTTGATATTATTAGAGTTCAATTCAGCTGTCAAGATATATTTTGTAATCATGCAAATGATCGGACTGAGTTGTAATCTGGATAAAAAGATCAGACAAGTTTCACAAAATATATGATTCAATCAAACGGATATTAAATCAAACATTTTGCTACATGACCCCCCTCAACATAATACTCAAAATAAAATAAAATTAGGGGAGTCTTCTGACTCTCTTATACAATAGGTTTAGTTCCACTTATGCTAGACACATCAAATGAAATTATATTCTTCTCATTCCTAAGACGACAAAAATGTTCTTGATGTTCAAATTTCAAACAAAATGAACAAAAAAGTCTTGGAGTTAATGTTGCTAAGATCATAGTCAATTTTGTTCTAGATCTCCAATAACTCACAATTGATCTAAATTTATCATTATAATTGTTTACTTCATTTCCAGGATGATAATTTGGTTGGTAGACATCATTGTATCTCTTTCTTTGATAATTGTTACTAAATTTCTTGTAATCATTTTGCACATTTCTATTATTGTATCTTGGTTGAAAAGTACCATTATACATTTTCCTTTGAAAATTGTTATCGAGTTTCTTATTATCATTTAGCACGTGGAATCTATCATATCTATCTCTAACATAAAGCTTTGATGGTTGAACTCTATGATAGTTGGTAATCCTATAATCATTTCTAACTCTAGGTTTGTTTACCATTTTTATAGAATTAGGTTTAATGAACTTGATTTTCTTAGTGTATCTCTTGTTATACATTTAGACATGATTTTTGACTTGAATAGGTTTGTCATTTGGCTTAGGTTGCTTTTCTATTGTGGAAGGTTGTTCCTTCACAAATCCAAGTTCAATTTTATCATGAGGACCTTGATAATATACATATTGTCATAGTCAATTTTAGTGTTATTATTTGATTCCTTAACAAACTTAATAAATTTTAAAGCCCAATGATGTATTTTTTTTATTTTTTTCTTTATCTAAATTGTCTTTGGTCTCAAAGTCTTTAACCTTAGTTTCTAGCAATTCAATCTTTGACTTAACATCATTAATCATAGCATATTTATCATCCATATATTTTTTAGACTCATCAAGTAACTCCTTAAGCTTAGTTACATTGAAAGACTCTTGATCTTTATTCAAATCACAAGACTTATCACAAGAATCATAATTAAATTTAGAGAGATCAAATTTTACCATTTTAGCTAGGCTAAGGGCCTCCATAACTTGAGCATTTGTAGTCTTTGTCTTTACTTGAGCTATCTTCTCTTTTGCATATGCATCTTCTTTTGCAAGACTCAAATGCTTCTCAATTATTTTTGGAATATCTATCTTTGGAAGTATCAAGGGATTCTCAATCCTTTTTGGGATATCCATATTTGGAAGAGTCAACCTTTGAGGTGTCTATTCTTGAAATGCATGATGGCATCTCAAGTCTCCTTGAGGCTTCTTCTTGCTCTTTGGCATATGCATCATCTTTAGCTTGAGCCAATCTCTTTATAATGCGGATTTTCTCCAGATCTATTTTGTCTTGCTCCTTAATGACTTCAAGAGCTATTTCCATACAAGTCCTTTGTTTCTTCGCAACAAGGACTACTTCACTCCCTCAAGGTTAATTTCTTCTTCTTCATCTTCACTATCTTCGAACTCACTTAACCAAGTAGCTTGCATTGCTTTCTTGTTAGTTCTCTTGAAACATCCTTCTTGTGGTTTCTTCTTTGGAGGAAAAATGGCATAGTAATTTTGAATACTATGATCTTCTTTGTTACAAGTTAGGCACACTACCTTTTTGCCTTGAGCTAACCTCTCCTCGTTCACTTTTCTCTCAAAGCCTACCTCATTTGATAAGCTTGGTGAGAAGATCATTATCCTTAGAAAGCACTTGATAAAGGTCTTCACTTGAATCGAATTTGTAGGTGGTGTTGTATGAAGATTGTGTGCGTAAGGCCAAGGTCTTCGTAGAGGTTGAGCATTTTGCTTCTTTGTGATTCTCCTCATGCGAGCATAGTTGAGCATATACCTCTTCGGATTGGTACATAAGGCCTTTTTCTTGTAGAGCCTCAATTGAGCTCACAACGCCATTCCATCTCGATTTCCTCGAGACCATTCGTAGGAGCTTAATACAAAATATTCATCGCTATTGTTAGAACCTACTTCAACAAATTTATTTCTTAAAGAGATAAGTTTAAAATAAAGATTCTCAAAAGACTCATTTTTCTCAAATTTCATGTTCTCTAACTTTGTGGCTAAACCTACTTTAGGAGTCTTTTTGATGTGTTCATTATGTTAGTTTGTAATAATCTAGAAGTCAATAATACGATAAATTATCATAAAGCTTTGTTCATTAATTGAGTGATTAATTAAACTGTCATTTTGTTACCTTGAGTATTATTGAATTTATGAATCATTCCTTTATCTGACTTGAGTCAATAACTGAAATTGTGAAACTTCATAATACAGATGATATATACTCTTAAAAGTCTCTAACCAACGTAATTAGCAGGAACACTAATTTACCGTTACAAGGTTAGAATGTGGATTAAAAGATGGTTAAGTTTTACAAACCATAGACATAAGATGTCGTTTTAATCACATGAATACATGTTAGAGGAACATGGTATTTGACAGATCTCGAATGAAACATTAAATAGAATTGTGTACGTGTCATTAATGTTTTCATTTAGTGTTAAGTTCTAAAGTATGAGGTATTCATCTTTCCTACTTAGAGATGTGTATGTGTGATTGTTATCTAACGCTGTCGGTAAAACGCAGTTATAACGATAGCTTTTCGGTATACATAGCTTAGTTGAGGTAGTGATGGTTTACTGAAAGTACTATTGTCCCTCGTATCTTGATATGAGTTACAGTATCACTGGGCCCCTTGATAGAGTAGGATTATCTGCATGCAATATAATTACAAGAGTAATTATATTTGATAAGTCTGCTCAAGATCGAGAAAAGATTAAGTTTGCAAGGTTGTCACACACCTGCCTTGAAACTAATCTGATATTGTGAGACGAAAGAATTAACACGACTAAAATGTTAAGTGGATCGTGATATTGCATAAGTACAACATCGTCTGTGTAATTGGATGGTCGTAGCACAGATGTCAGATGCCTCCTATGATTATAGAAATTAAAATGGTTTTAATTCTATTTACCAACATAACGCAGATCCTATTAGGTCACACCGTATAGGAGCTAATCAGAGAATCTTAATGATTAATTATAAATAGGTTATAATTAATATTAAGATGGTTATAATTAATTATATATGATATGATTAAATTATATATGTCATATAAGATGACAAGCAAAAACAACGGTTGGATTTATAGACGTATACGATATGTTGTATAAAATCATACCACAACCAAACAAATATCAAACCCTGAGAAATATAATTGTTGAGAACAATTATATGTTTATGTATATTTATATATATTTAATTTGGATTTTAATTATAGATTATGGTTTTGAATTTGGAATGAAAGTCATTATCAAATTAAAACCTTAATTAAAATTAATTAAATTCGTAATTAAAAATAAATAAATAAAAAAAAATCCCAAAAATGAAGTCGGCATGCATGGTGATAAGGCCAAATTAAATCAAACTTTGACTTTCTACATGCCAACATGACATATGAAGAAAAATGAAGTCGGCCAAAGCAATTGATATTTAATTTTGTATGCCGACCTTGATGAGGGCATTTTAGTAATTTCACTATTTCAAGGGTATTTTGGTAATTTGTAACCTCCTCATTTTAGTATAAATAGAGGGGTAGAGGGAGAGAGAAAAATACACCAAAAATCGATTCGTACTCGTTAACTCGGATTCGTATCGATAAATATACTTTCTCTCTTTCTCGTATACGGTTATTTACGGGATTCGGAAAAATAGTATTTTTGCGAAAGGAGCGGTATTTCATATTTGAATAACTGCGAGTCGTAAAGATATTCATTTAGTCCTTATCTCAGTGAATAGTGTTTTTGCGGGATATCGCGGCTTTCGGTATTTCTGGCAGAAGAAGTAAGCCGGTCTCTGCTAGTCCTGGTGGACATCTGGTAGAGGTATCAGACGTCTGATATTCCGAGGAGAAGAGCGTCTGTGATTCGGCCGTTCGAGTCTTCTGCGGTCTTTCCGCTGCTTAGGCCAATTGACGGATTTTGAACTGTTCGTAACCTAACACATTATCCTCATATCTATGCACCAAGGCATTCCAAATTTCGTTAGCATTTATGGAATGAGTAAGAGACAAAGCAATAGTTTCATGAATTGAGCTAAGTATGGTGTTCATTACATTGTCATTTGAGTATTTGAGATCTTTAGACTCTTTGGTCAAGGTAATACCATCTGCTTCATACTTAGGTGTTCAACCAAAGCTCAAGTAGACTAAGGTAATTAACCATACATCTCTTCCAAAAAGAGAAATTCTTACAACCTACTCCAAAGATTGGTGGTTCTTTCACAAACTTCAATTGTGTCATTTTTCACAAGACAATGTCAAGAACTATCAAGAATTGATCTAATTAGCTAGGTATGAACATGCCTCTCATACCAATTGTTATTTTATAATCCTAGGGTCAAATACGATTGCAGAAGCATTTTATCAATTTCAATCAATTTGTTAGACCTTAATCACCTAACTAAAATCTTAATCAAGCAAGTACTAAAAGCAATGGAGCAATTCAAGCAATAATGTGCAAATATAGTAAAAGAGAGAGCAAAGAGCAAGAGAGTAAGAGAACACGTTATTTAAAATGGTTCGGCCTACAAACAAACTATGCCTACATCCATGGGACCTTCGAATCCAAAATACCTACCAAAATCGATTCCACTGGATCGCAAGTATTTTTATAATTACGAAACCTATCTCAGATTCCAAACAACAAAAGAACCTATCTTAGATTCCAAATCCTTTGCAAGGGGCTACATGCTCTACAAAGGCCTAATCGTCTGATTGACAACACAATCAAAGACAATGATGAATTACTTGACAACACAATGTGGTTCACCAAACTAAAACAATCAACAAAGTGTTCTCTCAGATTGACAATTAGAGAATTAGCTATCCTAACACACTTCCTGGGCATAGAGTTGAAGGAGAAGGCTCTTGTGCTCTTTCTGATGCTCAATTAAGTGCTTGTAAAGTTGGGAATGACTTTCTTGATGCTTCTGGTTCGTATCCTCCAAGTATATATAGGCTGAGCACATCTTGGAGTCTTGATATCTTGAACAGGGAGGCTTGCCTTACATAAATCCTCAATCTGTTATAGAACACATTGTAACGGATTGGCACCTTTCCATTTTTGCCCTTCACCACATCTTTGGATGACTTCTAGGCCCTCATAAACAGGAACCCATTGTGACAGATGGAAAACCCGTTATGACGGATTGGCAAGCTGTTGTGACGAGTTGAGCATGAGTTACAGTAACGCAAGGCTCTACCAAAGTCATATTATCTCCTGTCTTCTTGCTCTTCTCATCTTCAACTCATTGTGATAGGTTCGTATCCCATTATGATTGGTTGAGGACCTGTTGTGATAGGTTCTCTTGTGTTATGATAACACAAGGCTCTGTCTGAGTCCATTTTGCTTGCTCTTGTTGCCTATTTGATCGTCTTGACTTGTACATGTATAATTAAGCCTTTACAACATCAATTTGTATCTATATAAATTGGCAATTCACCAAAACTCAATTGTGCAAAATTAATACTGATTTGTTTTGCAAATTGTCAAATCAAAGAAGAACTTAATTTAACAAATATGCCCACCACCCAACGAAGTGAGAGCATGAATGTAATGTGTCAAGAAAATTTAAATGAGTTTCAAAATAAGATAAAAAATTCACTTGAGTTTCAAAATAAGATAAGAAACATCCGATAAAAATTAAATGAGTTGTGAATTAATAATGTCCCAAAAAAAAAGATTTTTTTAGACATTATACACACAATAATTTGTCATGCTTAATCTCTATAAAAAAAATTAAAAAGAGATTTTGCTATAATCAAAAGTGGAGATTCAAACCACCCGTGTGTAATCCAAACCCGGATGGACTTTAACACTTTGGTAGATACGAGCAATATGATATTCTTCTTCTCAAAAGAAAAAAAATACAAGATATTGCAGAGGGCCTACGAAATTCTTTGAGAACTCAAAATCTTTTGTTTCTTTTGCTGAAACGGACAAAGAACAGCATACCAATTTGCAATTGGACATGCGTGTACATTAATTTCACCTGACGATTTGTATTTCCATACCAATCGCTTTCTAAAATGCGGATTAAATTAGTAGAAGACGAGGAGTTTTACACTTTTGGAGATGGAGATGGATAACAATTAACTATTTTATTGATACTTGGTAACAATGCGCTGGCAATGATGATGACACTTGGTAACAAGCTAATTAAAGGCGTACTCTCTACCTCCACAAAACAAAACAAAACAAAAAGAGAGAAAAGAGAGAAAAGAGAGTTTACTCCTTCAAACAAAACCCTAAACTTTTTTTCTTTTTCTTTTTCTTTTTTCAAGCAAGACGTCCATGTGTCCACAGAGATCTCTCACCAAACAAAATATCATCTATGAGATATATCGACTAAATATATACAATACAGTTAAAAACAAAATGACTGGATCCTAATTTTAAACTGTGACAATATATGATTGTTATTTTTATGCACAGAGGTCAATTTTGAGTTCCAACCGTGCCAGCCATAGAGATGAACAACAGAATAAAAAAATGATGCAAGGGAGGTGGCTCAATTTTTAGATACCACGGGTGCTCCTCTATGAGAATTCGTTGCTCACTGTTGCTCCTCTGACATGAACTTAATGCTCATATGTGACTGGTCGCCTTCTCAATCTATCCCTGTAGATAAGACCACAGAAAATTTCAGCAACAAAAGAAATGTCATGCAATACATTCCAGAAATATTAGATTTTGGAATTGGTTTTTTTAGTTTCATTTCCAAATTTGTTTCTGGTCCATGAAGTTCTATTGAGCTTTATTCAGACTATCTGTTTTTGCTGGACTGACCAGTTCTGGTAGTGGTATTGTACCTGTACAAACAAATAAAATAACCCTATACCTATTATGTTTTTGCTTTCCATAGCACAAATAACTGAATAAGTAACGAGTTGTGCTAAAATACTTTATAACTTCAAGATTCAAGTTAAAAATGAATCCAGTAATTAACAAAATTATGCACGACAAAGAACAATTACTGAACTGAATAAAAGCTTATAACTTCAGGCTCTGTACAAGATAGCAGGTTGAACACTTCTATGTCCTCTACTGGTATAATCTAATAATACCGAAGGCCAACTACAATGCTTGTTATCAGCTGATTTGATTTCAGCAATTAGTCGCTCTTTATTTTTATGCAAAAGTCTGAAACCTTGCAAATCAAGATATGAACTACTGTAAAAAAATTTGAAGAGGGTATAGAGAGAATGTAGCAAGCGGGAGTTACGTGCACCAGGCTGTCCTTTTTATATAGAGAAAATGTAACAAGCAAATATGAGAAAGCAAAGCTTGATATTTATACTCCTGGCCTTGTAAGAACACTACATAAATGTTCAAACTACGCATGAAATGCTCTCCACTGGAGAGCATTTAAATTTAAGCCTCTTAAGGCAGCACAATAGTGAAAATTTTCTGAAATTGAAAAACCTGTAAATGCTGTTGAACCGTCTGGGTACAGTCCCACTCCTGACAAACTCATCCTCCATGTCGTCAAACCGAAATTCTCTTATATCCACTACCGACCGTGCTGAGGCAACCTCAACATTTGAACTTTCTGGATTTGATCTGTGGCTGGAATTACTGTTCCTCCTGCTACCTCCTCTTCTTCTAGCTCTGCAAAATGCCTTGCACAATATGCAACTCCACCAGCGCCCCCGCACCCGACGAAACACCTCATATTCATCTCCTGTTTCATCATCACCATACTCTATTACATAATCTCCCAAAACTACCCCATTAGGCACTTGTGAATGAATTGTACTCAAGACATCAATTATGTCTGATGACTGTTGAAAATTCTCCCAATCAAGCCGCCTTGCGGGGTCAATTTCTGATGGACGTGCATCTGGATGCTTCGTCTGTGTATGCTTCTGGAGCTCCATGTAATTGCCTGCGAATGTGCAGTTGCTCTCCTCGCAACACCTCTTTTTTGAATTGAGGTGTGATCTTGCCTCCTCGACAACAATCCAGCCAATTACATCACCTCTACACAAGGGGCATATTGGCTTGTCATTTTGGTTAGGTGGTATTATGTGTATTGTGTCGATCTGAACTTTTGCAGAGGCTGGGGGAACACCATAAGCAGATTTAAAGCGCTCAAGACAATTGGATCGGGTTTGGTCGGTATCACAAATAAAAGGCCGACAACCCTTTTCATAGGAGGTGCAGCGAAGGAGAACTGTGTTGTGAGGGTGGTCGAGGCAAATGGGACAGGTGGCATCTTCATAGCATGCCTTCTCAATGGTTAGGTTAAGGTCGAGGTCCAAAGAGGCTGGTTTAATCATGACTCTCTTGTGTGATATTATGGAGGCCATGGATCTAGGGTTTTTGTTATATTAGAATTTATTATCAATTGGGTTAGGTTGTGGTGCTGTGAATTAGTCCTGAAAGATGTAGAGACATGTAAGAAAGAAGGTTACGATCAAAGTTTCAATGTTGGTACTTGAAATTTAACTAAAGAAGCATACTTATAAAAAAAAAGGCAGCCCGGTGCACGTAGCTCCCGCTTGCGCAGGGTCCGGGGAAGGGGGGTCGGACCACTTTAAAGAAGCATACTTATAACACACAAAAAAATATTTTGGATTATACATACCAGGATAATTTACAAACAATACTTAAGAAATGTGTCGATCCCATCAGGTATGCTTAAAATGTTCGGCAATGAGAAAGAAATAGGAAAGTAAGCTTTCAGCTTAAAACACCTATGTGTTTCTTATAAAATGTTCAGATTCACAGAAAACTTGGTTACTTGTATTTCCTTTCCCAAGAAAACTTTTCAACTGTCATGTAGAACAACCCCAGTCCCCAAATGCAGTTACTGTACCAAAATACTAAATGCAAAGCAGGTCGGTTAGTGCCAACTGATCTAATATGCGACAGAAATTAAGCTTGACTTGGGGGTATAAACGACATATAGTTAAAATATATTGCATAATTAAGCAAATCAACTATTATGATTTATGGATAAAGTAGATTTAGACTAACGAATCTTATCAAGGACTTGGCATGTCAACACACCTAATTTCAACTTCAATCAGGATTACGAACATAATTTCATGGGTAAGTGCAACAAAAATGCCACGGATAGAACCTGATAGGAAGATATTAAAAGGAAATCAAGTTTGACGTGGTAAAGGAACATGTTCCCAAGGAATTATAAAAGAAAATCAAGCTACCCCAAGGAATAAAAAAAATGGCATATGTGCAGATAGTACTGCGAGCATAAATCCCTAAAATCTACAGGGGCCAGGGGCCAGGGCCCAGGGGGGAGACTATTACAGAACTAATTTTACTGATTCAATCAAAATTCAACAAATTGCCATATCAAATACCAAAATACTTGTAGAATAGCACGAGAATTCAGAGGACA